>JAHLJT010003048.1:201816-366955 GCA_031308135.1 Acheta domesticus | reverse complement strand
AAAGAGAAATGAAAAATATTCTAAATAGCAGAATTATTCGAAATATTGTATATTTCGCATTATAGGAATATTCGGATTACTGAATTGCAATTGAGATCACACATATCATTCAGCAACGCACAATGAAATCCTTTGTGCATGAATTTCGTGTCAAGAATAAAAGTACCCCATTACAATTTCACTCACTCATACCAAATAAATTCGCTTTAGAGCCATCATTGCTGCTCTGAGCAATCTATATCAGATGAATGGCGGAGCAGTACTCTAACAAATGGACCCCACGTGCCATCTTTCCTTCATCCTTGTCACCTCCTCTCCCCATACATACATTTTCACCACCACATGTGCTCTAGAGTAGTTGGTCGCTAGGAGTTCATCTCAGTTTGGCGGCTCCCCGTTAGGAGAGATACCTGGATGGGGAATAGCAAGCCTGCATGTAAGACTGCGAGGGCGAGGCTGAGGAGGATCACAGCCACCCCCATTATAGACCGCACTAACGGGACAACGATCGTAAGTAACGTCCGAATTAGTCTGTTTCTAGGATACAGTCGACTCCGGTCATAGAGAACTCGCACACAGCGAACCTCGTTCATAGTGAAATTTAAGTCTCTGGTCGGCTATAGGAAACGTGGAATTGATTTTGTTATAGTAAACCTGAACCGCGAATATAGGAAATACGACCTGGAAATTAATTCCCTCTTAGAAAGGAATATATCGCCTCGTACCAACATATTCCAACACTAGGCAGCTTGAAAGAAATATAGTCCAAAGATCAATTATGGAAGAGTGAGACTCACAAAAGTGCAAGAGGCTGAGATGCTCAGAGACAGCGGACAATGACAGAATCAAGAGTACGGAGAGAGCACAAACTTTGGGGAAAGATCTCGATCAATATAATATAATACTAATGAAAAATGTACGAAGGAAACAACAGAGAAAATAATTTTGCTCTTTGTAAGGACCAACAAAGATATTCAAATTATCAGTTCGAGCTGTTAATGTATTTTACTGTATCTCTACATTAATAACATCAATCGATCATTTGTCAGGATCTGTCATCAAGGAGGAATTGGAGTCAAGGAATAAATGCACACGCTTTGACCGAGAAAGCTCGACGTAGTGTGTTTTTGATTGTTTGGTCTTTTTATAGGTATTTTTGCAAATGTGAAAATGTTTTTTTCCCAATTTTATTGTAATATATTACGTTGCAAAGTTATTTAAAGAGTATTTTTAAATGCAATTACTATGTAACTAATCAAAACACTCCAAACACGCTATTCTGAGGAGACAGTTAAAAAGCTTGTTCCTCTTGATGACATGCAAAATGGAATGTTTAGAGAGATTTATGTATCCTGCATCAGTTTATGATATTTTGAGGAAACGGGTAAGGAATAAAACTCAGACCAAACTTTTAATATGTTCCATTGTTTTATTTCATATTAAAACATTTGCATTTTGCGTCTCCACTCTGGGTGGAGATGATATACCTATAAATATTATAGGTCTCACTGGAAGATCAAACTACACCATTACAGGGCAAGTGAAGTGAATTATGTGAGAAACATTCAGTGATGCATCCTCTTATGCATGCAGTAAGTACATCCTCTTATAAAAAGCTTGTTCCTCTTGATGAACTAAGAATCTTTGTTTCACTGTAGAAAGACCTATAATATTTGTAGATATTAAACATACTTCACTAGGAAATACGATTTTTACACAATTAAAATTTCAAATATTTTCGCCCATATTCCATAATAGTACTCCATACGTGTTTTGATTTTAAGTGTTCATATGGATATATTAAAATTACATATGCCTTGTTGGTTGAATTTTTGCCGAAATATATAGCATGCGGTCGTGAGCGGAGAAACTCCTCTAACCCCATGTTGTCAATGAAAGAAGTGAATCTATAAGTAAATATATATATATATATATATATATAGTATATACCTTGTCGGCAGGAAGGTTCTAAATTTGTCGTTCAAAACGACAGCGTAACTATCCGTGTTATATCTTTCGCTGGTAATTCTTTTTGCAGATGTTATTTCAAATCCTATTCCTTTGGGAAAATCTTCCCAATGTTTTGAGATTTTTGACCCTTCCGCTCTCTGAATGATCGCTTGCAGATGTTGCTAATCAAAACCAAAACAAATCATTAATTTTTGAAATAAATAAATTGTTTCTTTCTCTCAAACGTCATTCGTTCTCCTTACGTCTCTTTCGGCGGTGTGTATATGAATACAGGGCACGCCTCGTCCTGAACAAGACGCGGCGCCGTCGATTCGCTAATTTTTACCAGCGACGACGACGATCCTGATGTTTCACCTTCAACAACAACTGCGACGTCACTAGCGCTAATTTGTAGGCATCCAGCGTGTCGTCATCATCATCCATGTCGATTGATGTTCAAATCAATGTGCTCGACATCAGCGCCCAGCATTCGGCGTTCAAGTAACTCCATTCGTGTCTGCTCGTCTACTCTATTAAAATTAAAAAAAATAATATATAGAAAATGAAAAAAATTGAAGGGAAAAATAAAAAAAAGAGATGTTAAATACTAACGTAGTCCACTGCCCAATTGAAGAAAAATGTTCGAGTTGACCAAAACATACAAATATTTTCATTTTACCCATTTGAACATGAAATATGTGTAAATAGTTCAAATCGAGTGTCAACGAAAAGCTGCCCTGCTTCTTAGGAATTATTCACATTTGCTTTCTTCTTTACTGTATTGTTTTCAATGGTGCGTGTTCTTCTGCAAGTCGCTCTTGCCTCTGAGTAGCCGATTCCGAATTTTGATAGGCGGCCCATCTCTTAGCACTTGTATTCTCTTTTGGCAACTGTAACTTTCGTTTCGATATTGTTTCAAACAATTCAATTTTCACAAATTCTGTAAAAGAAGAGGTTGTTTAAAAATATTGATTACCTGTATACGATCTCTACATATTGTACATTGTACATTACTGTATATTTTTGTACTTTTAACTCTAATACTTTAAACACTCATGTTTTGTTGCCACAATTTGTGTACCAACCGGACTAAGGACAATGTTTGTACATTGACGTTCTTTACTACTTTTAGTACGGATTTCTTTCAAATGTTCCACCAATGTTGAAAACAAACAAATCACCAACGATCACTCACGGACTTTAGATATCGTTGTTCAACCCCCAATGAATTTCGAAATAATTCTGGACATTGATGAAAACAGTAGAAGATCTCAGACCTCATCCTCTGGTGGCGCGCAGCTAAACTATTGACATTGATCCACTATTGAATCTGTGATGTAAGGCCAGGCGAAAAATGTCCGGAAAAGTAATTATTTTGTGAATATAGTAAGGTTTGCGATAGTAAATCGTAGCCTATGTTACTCCAGACCTTTAAAGGAATGTAGTACAAAAGTTTCATCAGTATTGGTTCAGAAGATTCGGAGATTATCGCGCTGTCAGTGCAGTTCTGTTTTTATATATTAGTATAGATATAGATGTATTATTTTTATTTAATTTAGAAACTTTTCTAATAGTCAAGTGGTACCAAAAAGGTATTTTTACCCTTTCGATTGAGCAGCAACATATGGTATTTTATCCAGAATGATAAAATAAACATCAGAAATAGCGTATTATTGTTATTTAAATGTTTCAATCACTGTATTATTTTTATTTGAAACGCAATATTTCCATTCATAACGAAAACTCACAAAAAATGCTCACATCTAATTTAAGCTCATACAACCATCGCTCAAGTATACACATCGCCTCGTTGTGGACCCACTGCCCGTTGCCTTCCTAGGCAAGACTAGTCCGTGTCGTTCCCCTCCCACCGAGCTTCGGATGCTCGTCTTTCAGGGTCGAGCGAAATTCGCTCGGTGGGTCGCGGCCGAGCGAAATCCTGTTCCGGTTGTCTTACGCCTAGCGGATTTACTGTGAACTGCCGCTGGGATCGAGTGAAATCGTCCCGTGCAGGACTAATAAACACGTTGCTGTTTCTCGGCTGTGGAACGTTAAAGAGCGTTTACTGTTTTCTATGTTTTTCCTTTATGAGTTTGGCCAGAGACACGAGTTTATACTTCGGGTTTTCTTTCTTGGCGCGTGGGGGGGTGTCATCAACATGGAATATCTCACGGTATTTCGCGTCGTTCTCGATCTAGCCACAAGGAGTCGCATGATCGCCACTGCATCCAGCACTTGCGGGCGATCGTGCTATAGTTCCACAACCGTGAACGATGCGAAATACTGTGAGAAATTCCATTTTGATGACACACCCCCAAGCGCGAAAAAAGAAAAACCGAAGTACAAAAAAATTGAAATAAAACACTGAATTACTTTAGTAGGAGTATGTATGTATTACTGTTAGTATGTGTGTGTATTAACAAGAGTATGTGGCAGTTCGAATAGCTAGCCGACACCAAAGGAAATAAAAACTTATATGATGTACTTATATTATGTGATAAGTCCGTGCCATTCTGTAGCATCTCTAGTTTATTTTCTCGCTACCTTTGTGGAGATTGTAATTTAATGCTGCGCGCAAGAAGTCCCGATTTCGGCAGAAAGAACCTTATTACAGGACCCTAGCAACGAAAAAGTAGCTAAATCTAGTTGCTAAATTTAGGGGAAAATCATTTAACACTGTTGCAGCGAGAATCCAAGTTTTGTGGCTCCGTCATACCGAAAAATCCATTGACGGATGAAACACCTGTCTGTGCACAACGCTAGCGGTAAAACTGTTCTGCCGATTTTCTCGAAAATAGGTAATCCCCATTCGATCTGGCTGATGTCGCGGCCCCTTGGATTTGAAACTGATATTGCTGAGGTGCTGAGGGATTGTGACGCGGTGGCGGCGATGACGAACGGCGACATATCGCCGGACAGTGATACGGGAACAATGGCGAGAGACGGCGGCATTAGATTAATGAATTATGCAGAAGGTGAGTCTCTCGGATATTTTGCAGGGTTAATTGCAGGAGTAATTTACAATAAAACTGTTCAATTCTGGAACACGGTAGAATCTTATAATGTAGATGTCGTGATAGGTACGGAGTCATGGCTCAATGCGGAAATATTAAACGCTGAAATCTTCAGACAAAATTTTTTAACATTCAGACGTGATAGAATAGATCGCATTGGTGGGGGAGTTTTTATATGTATAAAAGATAACTTAGAAGCAACAGAGGCATGGGTGGAAGACAAATTTGAAATCATAGGTGTAGACATACGAGATAAAAATTCTAAAAATCAGTGGGAAATTATAGGCGCGTATAGATCACAGCAAGATGGACATGAACCATTGGTAAGACTTGCAGAGAGAACACGCGTAACCAGGAAAACCGGAAAAAACGTCATTTTGGGGGAGATCTAAATTTACCGCACGCTACCTGGGAGGGGATGTGGGGGCTGAAGGCGCCACCCAACGTCTCATTAACGAGCTGGTTTGGGAGAATTGCTTAACATAGGTTGTGACCAAACCGACTCGTGATAATGCTTTACTGGACGTTTTCCTTACTAGACCGGTGGACAAACTTCTCGCCTGTGAAGTAATTCCTGGAATTAGCGATCACAAAGGAGTCCTTCTAAAAATGTGCAGAGAGGGTAAGCGAAATGATCTTGTAAAAGAAGACAATTTTTTCAGTTCTCTAGAACAAACGTCAAAAACATGCAGTTATATTTGAAAAACAATTATCCAACTTGGGCTTCTAGCGGAAGTGCAGTAGAACAGATATGGACAAATTTTAAGAACATCATTTCAGAATGCTTAGCCAAATTTGTGCCTACCAGGAAACTACGGTACCACTCGGATCCCTTGTACTACAAAGAAGTGAGGCGACTGAAAAGGCATGTTAGGAAAGCGTATAGTAAACGTAATATAAATAAGGAACAGAAAAATAAATTTCTACAATTATCTAAAGACGTATTTGCTTTAAAATTACATACCCAAGAAAATTACCTTAAATCAATTCTAAACGACCGATTGACCTGTTGGCAAAATTTCTTCAAGTATGTGAGACATAAGAAAGGGAACAAAGAAAGTATTACAGCGATCTGCGGAGCAGACGGTTCATTAATCACAGGTGACAGGGTAAAGGCGGTCTGTTTAAACAGACATTACGCTTCTGTTTTCAAGCCGAAGGATCAAACCCAAGTAAGTGAAACAACACCCGTAATAGAAACCTTTCGAGTTGATGCAGGAATTATTAGAAAAAGAATTGCAAAAATTAGGAGAAATAAATCTGTAGGTCCTGATGGAATACCAGGAGAAATACTAAAACTGGGAGGGGAAGCCATGATTCCGTACCTTGCGCGGTTAATGGACGTAACTATAAATAATAAAATGATTCCTCAAAATTGGAAGGAGGCAATTGTAGTACCGATTCACAAGGGAGGAGGCAGAAGGGTTGTTAACAACTACAGACCTATTAGTTTGACATCAGTCGTATGTAAGCAGATGGAACACTTAATTGCAGAGTATATTAGAAAAGTTTGGAACAAAACTGATTGGCTATTTCAAAGTCAACACTGTTTTCGTCCTGGGTATTCGTGCGACAGCCAGACTATTGCTTAATGTCAGGACACAGCAGATTCACTAGACAAAGGGAGTAGGGTCGATGCAATAATATTAGATTTTTTTAAGGCATTCGAACTTGTTCCACACGGTCTTTTAATTGCCAAATTGTTAGAAACGGGATTAGATCATCGAATAATCTTGTGGATAAAAGAATTTCTTTCGGGGCGCACTCAAACAGTCAGGATAGGCGATAAATATTCATCAAAAGTCGATGTAACTTCTGGGGTCCCCCAGGGGAGTGTGCTAGGGCCACTACTATTTTTAGCGTTCATTAATGACATTGCAACTGGAATAAAATCGAAAGTTAGACTTTTCGCCGATGATTGTATAATATATAGGAGTATTGGCTCGTCTTCGGATGAAAATGTTTTACAGAACGATCTAAACTGTTTATGGAACTGGGCGTGCAAAAATAAGATGGAATTAAATCCGGAAAAGAGTAAATTCATTTGTTTTACCAAGTGTCGTTCAAATGTACACTCCAATTAAGAATTAGGAACCAACGTTATACCACGTGTAAAAAGCTGTAAGTATTTGGGGTTGGTCCTGAGAAGCGACTTGGATTGGTCGGATCACATTAACAATACGGTAAAAATGTCCTGAAGAGCACTTCATTTTGTAATGCATGTCCTAAAAAATAGTAGTCCAAATGCCCGATACCTAGCATATACTACACTTGTTCGTCCTATTTTAGAATACGGATCAGCATGCTGGGACCCTTATAGGAAAGGGCAAATTGAGGCGTTAGATAAAATTCAAAAACGGGCCGGTAAGTTTTCAAATCATGGGCGCATTGTTGATGAACGAGAAAAATGGGAGTCCTTGTCTAAGAGAAGAGAAGGGGCGCGTTTATGCGTAATGTACAAGACTTACAGAGGAGAGACAGCATGGGCAGATATCGGTAAGAGATTGCATAAACCAGATTATAAAAACAGAGGAGACCATCCGTGGAAAATACGATGTAGAAAGCAAAGATCTGATGTAGGTAAGTTCTCCTTTGTGAATCGCACTATAGTAGATTGGAACAAACTACTACCTGCAAAAGCACTAGAGGCTCTTCCTTCTAATGTAGGCAAATTTAAAAATACACTAAATTGTATTTAGATCACTATCAATACTGACACAATTACCTTTATTTTTATTAGTTATTCCTTATTATTATTATTATTATTATTACTGATATGAATATCACCATTATTACACTGCTTTTAGCTTTGGTGTAATTCTTAATTTATTATTATTCTATATAGTTTTTGTTACTTTCATTATTATTGTATATTAGCGTTATACAGTGAAGTGTAGTGTAGTGAAGGGGAGTGCAGTGTAGTGTAGTGAAGTGAAGTGTTAGTGAAACTAGTAGTCAGTTTAGAGATAACTAGAAATTAATTAGAACTAGGATATCATCCTCTAATTCTAATGGTAATTATAATAGTTAATGATTGTTATTGTTCTAATTCTAATTGTTGTCAGGTTTGCCACCGAGCATTAGCTCAAAGCGAACTAATAAATCTATCTATCTAATATTTTAATTTTGGGGTGTACTTTGCATGAAGCCCCTGGGACATTTTCAAAGAAAATGGCTTCAACGTTTTGATTAAGATTTGTCGTTAGATATTGTAAAGGCCATTTAAGAGAATGGTGCATGTCTCATGTTGGTTGGAAAATCTGGTTTTCCGAAAATTAAAAAAAATTACAATTTATTCGTCGTCTTCATACAACGACAATTATGAAGATAAACATTTTTTCTTAATGAAATGTGTTCATGAAAAACATGACTAGAAATACAGTGTTCAATTTTGCTTTTCAAACATGAGTATTTTTGCGAAATTTTGTGTCATGGGCAATTTTTATTTTATTCAAAGAGTTTTTTCTTAAAAACCGCAAGCTGCACCCTGGGATAGCGTAAAGGACGCATTAGAGGATAGTGCCGGTCTCGTGTTCGTTGAAATGGCTGATTTTGTAATAAAAAATCGCCCTTTTACAACGACAACTACAATTGTGAACATACTTTTTTTAATGAAATGTTTGTATCTAAAAGAGATCTTGGAATAAGGTCATGTCGAATTTTTAAAAAAATTAGGTTATTTAATGTGTCATTTTGGCGACCAACATCACCCGCTCCGAATTTACTGCGCTCCGTGATCGTCATTCCAGGCAGTTGGATGCTGCGTCGGATGCCACGCACCGCTCGCGATGTTTCCTTCTCCTTCCTTGTCATGTCCTCATCTCTTACGCGCACACACTCACATGCACTATCGTACATACTGGGAGACCAGTCCGTAGCTCAGAACTTGCCTGGGCTAGGACCAAAACCCCGCTAGCCGACGATAGGTCGGTGCCCGTTCTCGCCTCTAAGCTGGAGAAGATCAGCATCGCCCCCGAGAGGAAAAGACACTCACGGGACTAAATATCTTGGCAGTTGACGCACGGGGAGTTACTAGCAGCCAAAGAATCTGATGTAAATTTTCCATGAATTGTAATGCAGATGTCAGTTGTTTTCTTAAATATTCATTTCGTGGATCTAGAAATAACCATAGCACCATGATTCAGTCCTGGCTAAAGTGTGTTATGTGTGGAAAACATTAATGACAATGACTTGAGTAACAAGCAAGTTGTAAGCGCGTTTTAAGAAAATCACAGCGATCAGTCAGCTGTAAGCAAACGCAGCCTCAGAGCGAAGTCTAAACCCTTTTATTCTCCATTCTTTTCTGGTTGTCAGTGAACATAAAACACCTTTTGTTGTAGGATCCTCTTGCTCCTGGCTGTGAGTGTGTTTCCGTTGCTTCAGTAAAACTGGAGGACTGTTTTAGTGTTCCAGGTGAGTGATATCTTCTTTTATCATTTTGTAATTCTATTTTCAAAATTATTGGATGTTTGCAAGACATTTCATTATTCCGCATTAACGTCATGCTACGTTTCAAGGGCGAAAGGAGCCTTTCTTGAGGTGCAAATGCTGCATCCCGAGGCCCTCACGCCGAGGATCACAATCAACGAGAGCGGACGAAGCCTTTTTTCTGTTAGACGAACACTTTTATCAGAGTTGCATCAGTAGATTATAGGGTTTGATGGAGGACTGCTCCTCGGTTTTGTTGTCGAGTTGCTTCGTGGTGATAAATTACTTTTACTGTACGTTCGCAGGCGCAGAGGACTCTCCACCGCCACAGGACCAGGAACAGGCGATGCCAGTGCAGGCCTGCTAGCAGCGCCAGCGACCTCGCTCCTCACAAGCAGCAGCACTCAGCGGAGCACCAATGCCTATGCGACGTGTGCGGAAAGGCTTTCACAAAATTAGGCAATCTGATGTATCACAAGCGCAGACACTCAGGAGAACGCCCGTTTTCATGCGATGTGTGCGGGAAGACTTTTAAAGAGTCAGGCGCCCTCGCCGTGCACAAGCGCTCTCACACAGGAGAGCGCCCATATTCATGCGATGTGTGTGGGAAGGCTTTTGCCGTGACAAGCAGCCTTGCCAAGCACAAACGCTCGCACACGAGTGAGCGCCCGTTTTCATGCGATGTGTGTGGAAAATCTTTTACACTGCGAAGCAACCTCGCCGTGCACATGCGCACTCACACGGGAGAGCTCCCATATTCATGCGATGTGTGCGCAAAAGCTTTTAATACTTCAAGCCACCTCGCCGTGCACAAGCGCTCTCACACAGGAGAGCGCCCATATTCATGCGATGTGTGCGCAAAAGCTTTTAATACTTCAGGCCACCTCGCCGTGCACAAGCGCTCTCACACAGGAGAGCGCCCATATTCATGCGATGTGTGTGGGAAGGCTTTTAAACAGTCAGCCGTCCTCGTCATACACAAGCGCACTCACACGGGAGAGCGCCCGTTTTCATGCGATGTGTGCGCAAAGGCTTTTAAAGATTCAGGCACCCTCGCCGTGCACAAGCGCACTCACACGGGAGAGCGCCCGTTTTCATGCGATGTGTGCGGAAAGGCTTTTAATAATTCAGTCCACCTCGCCGGGCACAAGCGCTCTCACACAGGAGAGCGCCCATATTCTTGCGATGGGTGCGGGAAGGCTTTTAAAGATTCAGGCACCCTCGGCGCGCACAAGCGCACTCACACGGGAGAGCGCTCATATTCATGCCATGTGTGCGGGAAGGCTTTTAATCGGACAAGTAACCTCGCCGCGCACAAGCGCACTCACACGGGAGAGCACCCATATTCATGCGATGTGTGCGGGAAGGCTTTTAATCGGACAAGTAACCTCGCCGTGCACATGCGCACGCACACGGGAGAGCGCCCAATTGGCTGCGACGCGTGCTCGCTTCGCTTCAGTACTAAGTCCGCGATGATATCTCACTGGCAACGCATTCACGTCACAAAGTAAACTGTTTCTGTTGCTGCCTACTCTCGCAGGTTTCTCATGAGTACGATGTGTGTGCAGTGTGCGGACTCTCTCATGAAGAGTATTAAATTATAAATCTAATTGAAATCGGCGTGTACGTTGTACATGTAAAAAGGGTCTATGTAGTTATTTTAAAAATTTTTATCTGTGAATGAAATGTAAATTGGGCCGCAAGGTAGTCTGTATGTTCTTAAGCATTAAATATAATATTTGTATTCTAATTAATCAAATTATAGGTGACTAGCACAATTCCTGGCGTTGCCCGTGTTTTTGCTTATTCAATCCTTGTGAAAAAGAAAGCGTCTCCGTGACCCTGTATTTGTTTCTCTCAATCTCCTTCTGTGCCTCCCGCCCTCTGTCTGTTTCTGTCTTTACCTGTGCCTTTCTCTTTCTCTCCACTGGTCTATCTCTGTGTATCTTTCTCTGTCTCAGTTTCCCTGTCTGCATCTTAGCATCCTTCTCTCTCTCTCTGCCTGTCTGTGTCTGTGGGTTTGGGTCTCTATTTCTATCTTTCTCTCTCTCTTTGTCCATTATTTGCCTCTCTCTGTGTGTCTGTCACTCAGTCTATCTTTTCCGCCTCTTTTTGTGTCTCTTGTTTCTGTCTGTGTCAATCTTCCTTTCTCTCTCTCTCTCTCTCTCTCTCTCTCTCTCTCTCTCTCTAGGCACGCCGTCTTTCACGGGCGCCGTCTCTCTCTGTCTCTCGCCCCCTCCCTCCTCCCTCCCTCCCTCCCTCCCTCCCCCCTCCCTTCCTCCCTCCCTCCCTCGCTCCCTTCAACCCCACCGTGACTGACAAATGCCTTTGGCCAGTTAGTCCCATGGCAGCAGAGAAAGAACAAATTGCGTAATGGACATAGAAAATTAGTAGCTGTAAACATGCAGCCCTCACATCAAGAACAAAACTATTTAATGTGATGAAATAAGATTAGAAAGGATGTTCTACACAGGGTCACAGAATTGCTTTGATAATTTTCATTTTAGTCGTTTACGGTGGGGAGTTTGATACGAAGATGAAAATGAAATGCAGACGGAATAGTATTAATGTTGCGGTAAATATTTTGCTGAAATTTGTCGAAAAAATAAATTTTTATTTTTAAGTGTACATAACTCGGAATGAATTTGTGTTAGAAATAAACCTAGGGACTTTATTAACAATTCTTAGACATGTATTCTGAAAAATTAGAAGTTTATTATTGGATTTAGATGCTGGTCCCCAAATCGGACACGCATTAGATATTAGAGGCCGAATGATTGTTTTATAAATATGTAATTTAGTTAGTATGCTTAGTGAAGAATAGTATTTAAGCAGAGGAAGTAGTTGATGCCATCGTTGATTAGCTAATAAAATGATGTGGTGATATTATTTCCAATAGTGTCCATTAATTCTTGTAAATATTTACTGGTTCAGTGGATGAAAGCCGTTTTACTTCCCCGTATTACGTACGTATACACGGAGTGATATACGTAGTATAGGGAAAGTTATGTAATACTGCGCGAAAAAATGGCGAATTTTCGACGGAAAAAAATTCATTGCCGGGCCGTGATAACGAAAATGTGGATAAAACCAGTTGCTAAATTAAGAAAAAAAATCCCCTCACACTTGGTGTACACTGTCAGAAATTTCCGCATTACTTTTAATGTAAAAGTGCATTAAAGTAAGTATCATGTACGTAAATGAAATTTAATGTACACGTACAGTAACTTTAAAGTAAGTGTTCATTAAATGTAATGTACGTGTTCAATTAAATTTACTGTATGCGTGTACATTAAATTTTATTGTACGTGTGCATGAAATTTGCTGTACATGTACTAACTTCAATATTTAAAATTAGTTCAAAAATTGTCACCCCGACCGGGATTCAAACCCGTCTCTCCTGGTTCACGCCCGCTTGCTTTAACCACTATCCTTTCGAGACAATCAATTCTTTGAACATGTTCTTAGACCTGATGAATTGCCCGTTGGGATTTATGCAATTGTCACATTCTTGGACGCGTTTACGCTCGGAAATATGTCCCGCAGATGTAAGAATACTAAGTTCTGATCTTTGTACTGTGTAACACATGTATTTTAATTATAAGGAATGTTTATGGTATTTGGTCATAAATAAAAAGTTTTTTAGTTCGCCAACGTTTCGGAAGTCTTATTCTTCCCTCATCAGGGCTGTGGACCACATATAGTACATTACTTTCAACACCATGTTTGAATACACATAACATAACTAAAAACTACACAACACTACACTCCATTATTAATCAGATGTAATGACCCGCCTTGCTAAGGTTCGCTTGTAAATATTTGTACATATACAATCATAATTTGGCACCAGGGCATCTGGGCGAACACACATTAAAAACAACCAAAACCACCACTGTCTAGCTCCATGGCTAGGACTAAATATTATTGTATTTATCTACAAATATAGGCACCATTGGACTGCTGAAGTCAATATTCAGCTTCCTGTAACATGTATTTTTTGATTTTGAACTGAGTCCATGGCCATGTTCTTGCCAGACATGAATGTATTACAACCCCATATAATAGTTATGTTTAAATTAATTTAATTATTGATTATAATATCTTTGCCTTTACCCTTTAACTCCCTCTTAACGCACTCTACTTTCCTTGTGTCATTTACCCTTTTCCTTTAATCTTTCCATTTTTTCACACTGATTTTTTTCTTGTGTTACGGCCCTAAGCCGCCATCCTGATTGAGGTTTTCCTGGGTTTACTCAATCGCTTAAGGCGTATGCCGGGATGGTCCCTAGTCTTGCATCCCAGATTTACATGTAAAATCTGCCCTCCTTTCTTCTTGTAATTTGTCAACAATTGAGGCATTCGGGTGTAGGTAATAATTTCTGACATTTTGCGAAAGTAAAATTATTAACATTTCCACATCCTTCTTGAAAGTAAGAAACATGGGCTCTCATGGGCATGTTAGTTTTAGAGTCCTAAAAATACCAACGAAAATATATTCATATTTTATGTTTCATTAGTTGTGTGCAGTATATTTCTATTACCTAATACAATCATTGCACATTCGTAATTAACGTGAAATGTCAGCTACCATTGTCTCCACCCGAACTCCTCATTTGTACTTATTGTAAATGTAAATATTTTAGTGGTTAGGCGGAAGAGCAGGCCTTATGGCCTGAGCCTCGCCAGAAGTAAAGACATTTTATTATTTTATTATTATTATTATTATAATATCCACTCTCCTAAACTGGTAGTGAAATAATAACCTTACTTACATAACATAATAATACATACCCATACCTTTACCAGTATGTCATATGACCATCCTGTCCATTAATAATTGTTTCCTCTAAGTGGTTTTTTTTTTTTTTTTGTAAAATTCTTCTTATAATGTCTATTTGTATTAATTTTTTTGAAAAATAACAATTTTACATTACAAGTTTGTTTACATCACTACTTCCTATTTTGGACCCTAACACTAATTGTCTAAATGTTAGCATGAAACATTTTTAATACATTCTATTAACCTAAAAAACATTGCTCTCACATGCTCTCCCAATGCGTATAACTTACTAACTTATTTTACTACATACAGTTATTTACATTTTTCATACTTATTACTATTTACCTTCATTAGACCATCCTACTCATGTAGTCTATTAATTGCATTTATAAATATCGACATATAGCCATAACACATTTGCTTATACAAAAGTTACATACAAATGACATATATATTTTTCTTACACTTTAAACAGTAGATTATACATATCATTACTAAATATTGAAATATGTACACCTATTTCATTGCCGGAGATTCTAATTTCAGCCTATGGGATAAATTATTGGTTGTGAAGAATATTGATATAAAATTTGCTTAAATTGCCTATATCAGTTCTTTTATTGCAGGTTTTATTTTTGCAAATATAAATCATTTCTTTGGTTAGCCTTTTTTTCTTGTTAGTTTCTGTATCCAGGATTTTTGTATTTTGAAATTGAAATTGATGACTGGTTTCTTGAGTGTGTTTGGCTAGTGCACATAAGGGTGTATTCTTTTTGATATCAGCTCTGTGTTGTGCCAATCTTCTTTTTAAATATTGGGTAGTTTGACCTATATATTAGTTGTCACAATCACCACAAGGTACTGAATATATTATATTACTTCTGTGTTCTTTATTTATTTTATCCTTAATTTTGCTGAAAATAGTGTTGCCAATAGTCCTATTATTTGAGTAGGCAATATTACATTGATCATTTTTTAGAATTTTCCCCAGTGGTTCCGATAGGCCTTGAACGTATGTCATAGATTTGTATTGTGGGGTGGGGGTTTGTGATACCTGGTCAGTCTTATCTTTGAAATCTTTATTATATAAAAGAGTAGTTATTAATTTTTTTGGGAAACCATTCTTTTTTAAAATCTCAAATACTTTATGTAAGTTCTTTCTATGGAAGCATGGGTCACTCAGGCTGATAGCTCTGTGTTTGAGTGCTAGAGCAACAATAATTTTAGATGCAAGCTTGTGTCTAGATTTGAAATTTAAATATCTGTCTTGTGGGGCTTCCTTTACCAGTCTAGTGATAATGAACCATCATCGTTTCTAATAATGAGAGAGTCTAGAAAAGGTATTTTATGTTAATGCTCGGTTTCCATTGTGAACTGCAATTTCTGATGGAATTGATTAAAAGTATCAGTAGTGATTTGTTCACTGCCTATGGGTATAGACAGGAGAAGATCATCTACAAATTTGTAGACAAATGGAGTCTGATATGGTAATCTGTTGATGACATTGTCAAGTAATTCATTCATCACTATGTCAGCAACGATGGGGGCTAAGGGAGACCCCATAGCTACACCTTCAATCATTCTATAATGTCGGGCTTTGTATACTAGGTAACCTTCTTCACAACAAAGGCTGAACAACTGGAAGAATTCTGATTTGTTTAATTTAGTCAATGTTTTTGTTTGAGTTTTTCCCATAGAGTTGATGTGATTTCTGTGGCAACCTGTATAGGTATGGTAGTAAAAAGAGAACAAGCATCCAGAGAGACTAATTTAAAACCAAGGGGGATCTGTTGTTGTTTGATTTTCTTATGAAATTCAAAGGAGTCCCTAATATTATATCTGTCATTGTTGATAGAGCAGAGCAAATTGCTGACAAATTTAGCAGTTTCATAAGTGGGGCTGTTAATGAAACTCACAACAGGTCTAAGTGGAGTTTTGTGATCTTTAACCACTCCATAGGGCTGCAACCATTATAGCATGTTAACTTAGCTTTAGTCCTGTAATCTATTTTATTGTTCCTGTATAGATCTAAAACCAATCTGTTGTTTTCTCTGGTTATTATTGATGTAGGGTCTTTGTCAACTGGAGAGTATGTTGTGGAGTCATTTAATAATTGACACATTTTGTTGTCATACTCTTGTGCCTCCATAACAATGGTCCTATTTGTCTTGTCTGTTTTCAATACTAGTATATTGTTATTATCCTTAAGAAAGGCACATGTTTGGGAGATAAGTTTATTTTTAATTCCGTATCCTCAGCATTACGAGTGAATTTTGATTTTTGAAGAAAATTGGTGATGATATTGGTGCATTTGGCACGAAGATTGTCCTGTACATTCTTATCATCATGGCTGGAAATAATGTGATCTACATCTGATATTAATTGCTCCACAGGTAACTGTTTAGAAGAGTACGGAAGGGCAAATTTAGGGCCTAGCATCAGTATATCAGCCACTCCTGTGTGTCTGAGATTTATCAGCCACTCCTCATCACACTGTACCAGATGCATGGAATCTTTACACAACTGGTGAAATTTGCTAATTTGTTTGGATTTGATATAATTGAAGGTCTTATGATAAAACATGTCTTGTGAAGTAATAAAGGATTGAAATTCGTGATAATCTAGTCCATTTTCTGCGATGTGTTTATTGCTGTTTAGCCTATTCTTAATCACGTTGATTTCTAAGATGATTTCAACCTTTCAACCTCACCTTTGATTTCAACATTGAGCAAATTTCTCTTAAATCTAGTCGTAATTCTATCAATTTCCTTTGTGAGTGGACTGTTCTGCCTTAAAAGTCGAAAAGTACATTTTACATTTTGTGTAATGTGATTCGGAATCTTATTCTTACGTCTACAGTTAAGCAGAAATATTTTGTCATTAATTCTGTGCGCGAGCTTACGAGTATCATTAGCAATATTTTTTAAGATAGATACAGTCGACTCACCATAGGTATGCTTACTGCTATTATAAAAACCGGTGTAGTAATCTCCCTCTACGTACGCCATGTTGTCTTCCCCTTGAGTTTGAACTATCATGTATTTTAATATTTAAATTTGTTCAACGAATAGTCCGGGAATCGAACCCGGGACTTCTGGTTTACGCGCAGGTGCTCTAACCACTGAGCTATTGCGACATCCACAGATATATAGAACTAGATTGGAAGTGCTGCCCCAGCAAGTGAAGCCAAGCGGGAGAAGGTAAGACGGCGGCACTCGCAACTCTTGACTTCATTTATAGGGGTAGCAATGCTAATATATTCTTAAAGAACTTAATGTATATCTTTTACTTAATCTTAATTTGTTAGCCAACCGCAATGCTTTTATTCTGCATAATGAAAATGTCAATAAATAATTTATTACTGTAATAATTACTGTAAATTACTCTTTATCAGCTAGGAAATGATCTAGTATTAACACGTAACGACTGACCTTTAGTATTAATTACATTTTTCATTCACCGCACTGAGATGAGAAAGTAAAATTTTAAATGCCAATTTTTTGTCAAACTTGCTCCTCCTAAGTAATTCGCCTTACTGGCGATGCTTAGAAGTTTTAAATTATTAGAAAGAGATCGTTCACCTAATTTTGATCATTAAAGTATTTAATGCTTAAACTAATAAAGTTAGCTCCAATGAAGTCGTTTCTACAGCGCTCAATAATGTATGATTTTTCAGGT
The DNA here is from genome assembly GCA_031308135.1 of Acheta domesticus. Classification (NCBI taxonomy): domain Eukaryota; kingdom Metazoa; phylum Arthropoda; class Insecta; order Orthoptera; family Gryllidae; genus Acheta; species Acheta domesticus. The sequence continues at coordinate 349,102 of JAHLJT010003048.1, read as the reverse complement.
ATTAAATAGAAAGTAATTGAGATTATAGAGGTGCAAAGCTTACAAATGCAGAGAGAAATATTTCGAATGTCATTCGCGAAAGAACTATTAAAATATTTAAAATTAAACTCATGTATCAGACAGTGGTTCACTTTGTTAAGATTATTACTCGTTATTCTAAAACAAGTATGAGCATACAACTCTTTGCTTTGCATTCATGTACAACGCCTCAGATCGGGGTGATAGTAAGACGGCGTCACGCGCAGTTTCTTGGCTTCAGTGCTACCCTAGCGCCCAGCATAGGCATTGCCAATCTATTTACTATATATCTGTGGCGACATCCAATTGCTTCCGCAGGTTCTTAGCCCTAATGTATTGCCCGCTGTGATACGTATAATATATTCTTTACGTCTATGGAACTTATTTCCTTAGACGTAATGTATATTAAATATGTATTAACACTACAGAATTATTTATATTATTTATAATTGTCACTACTTCTTCACCTGTACGCTCGGAAATATGTTTCGTAGCCGTAAAGAGTACTAAATTCTGACATTGTTACAGTGACAATTTTTGAAAAAATTTAAATATTTCCGGAGAATTTGAAAAAATTGTTAACTAAAGAATCACCGTACTATGTACATCGCTACAATTTTATTATAAAGATTTTTACAATTTTATTTGTTATCAATTTGAATGTAAATACGAATTTTAAACATTTATATTTTTGATATACATGTTGAAAATATATTTTAAATTTATTATACGTATGTTCAAATAGCGGAAGAAAATATTTCTAAAACCTACACTGATTTTAATTTAAACATTAAATTTAATGTACAACACATTAATATCGGTTTAATTTACAAGGTACTGTAATCTACCCCCCTTTTTAAACTGCTGCTTTTCGGTGGTAGGACTGGTGATGGGTTCTTAAAACACACACAACACAACATTTAGATTTAACAATAATCATTTAATCTAATAAACTGTGAGACGAATGATGCAATTTTTACAATGATTTTACATTATGTGATACTGGCGGCTTAATTTCTACTATCTGACAATTGTTGGTTGCCATACCCAAGCAAAATTAATTACAAAACAATTATGAGTTTATGCCGCTGGATTTTCCTTTCACACTTTTACGCTGAAGGCGTAATGAACCCCTTTTCTCTTGGAGTCTCAGTCCTTCCGCATTATTGCGGTCACAACAACATTACCATTCTTGGTGTTTGAAGGATCTGCCTCTCAGCTGGCGTCGGCTCCCAGGCAGGTAAAGTGGAGAGGGCGCTCCCTCGCCTTTGTCCTGAAGTCGGCCGTCCCCTCAGCTGCTCCGTGGCCACCGCCAGCAGGTCAAAGCACCCAGCAATGATCGCGTCCAGGCACCCGGGATGCGGTCATGACTGACAGCCGCGGCGCGTGGCCCTCTTCCTCGAAACTTTCGCCTCGCAATTAACTTAGGTGAATAATGCAGACGCGTAGGGCGTGGAACTCCGATTATTACCGGTCATTGCGTCGGTAACAATCGCGTTCGACAAGTCGCGGATAACTGCCCGCTAACTATGGCGAGTACAAGCCCTTCATGTGAACTGGTTAGCGAATGCGTCTCGCGAAGCTCGACGAGCAGTGTCGGCTCGCAGAGTTCACGCAGAAACGAACTCTCGTGAATTTAGAACTGAGTGTTCTCTCGTGGCGTTACTTTCGAAGTCTAGCTCATCGAAGTGTTACGTTCAGCGTCTACCTCAGAAGTTTTTTCGCCGTAGCTTTCCCGTCGTAACGAGAGCTCTCATGCCCCCCCCATTTACATCTCCAAGTCGCCCTGATTGCCTGAAATTGAAATTTTGGCGGAGTGGCGGGGCGAACCTCCGACCAATGTCCGCACGCGTCGCGTACAAAAAATATCCGTTGGCTTTGGAAAAATTCGTTGGCCTATTTTCTCCGCGGACCCGTGTGAAAAAAAATACGTTTGGTCATAAACGTGGAGTGGGTGGTCATTCGCTTTGACGCTCGCGCCGCCAAATAGACAAAGCGACCCTTCTTACTTCCCCGCTGCCCCTCGTCGGCTCCGCGCCCCTCGCCGCCGCGACCGGATGAGCGTCGTAAAAAAAACAAAAAGAGACCCTAGCCCCTCTCTCTCGCCCGTGGCCCCGATGCAGGTATGCGCTCGCATCCGTCGTCGATTCTGCCTTGACTGACAATAAATTAGTAAAATTAATATTAATTTCATCGTTTCCCGTTCGCGTCGGGTCGTACCGTTACAGTACATAACGTTTAGTGTAGTCCTACAATAAATCTACATTGATTTTAATTTTGACATTTAATTTAATGCACAAACACATTAAAATCGCTTTAACGTACACGGTACATTGAATCTCCATTGATTTTAATTTACACCTTATATTTAATGTACATTAATATCGTTTTAATGTACACGGTACATTAAATTTAATGTGAAAAAGTGCATTAAACAACATTAAATTTAATGTAATTTCTGACAGTGTAGCCAGAAACCCTGTTTTCTGGGTCCTTGATACCGAAAACCCAATTGAAAGGAAAACGTCCGTCCGTCTGTGAACACAGCTAGCGCCTAAACCATACTCACGATTTATTCCAAAATGGATATTCTCCGGTCGATCTGGTTCTAGTCAAAGCTTTGAGATTTTGAAAAAGATTATTTAAAATTTGAGGGTACTTTATAAGAAGCACCCCGGGGATTTTCAAAATTTTCTTAAAAAACGGCTCCACATTTTTTCTTTAAATTTCTTGTATGAATAGAGTAAAATACACTTATCAACATTGCATAGGTCCGATTTTCACGGATAACTCTGAATTTTTGAAAATTGTGAAAGTTTGAATTTTTTTCGGCGTCTTTCTCCAACTACAAAATTGAAGATAGAGATTTTTTCTTCAAGTAAAATTTGTTCTTTTTATTGAGTTCTTTCATAAAGGTCATGTAAATTTTTTTCCAAATTTTAGTAGTTTTCGTGCAATATGTGCAATTTAAAAAAAAATACAAAAACAAGATTTTCTCAAAAACGGACCCAAATTTTTTCTTTAAACTTTTGGTATGGATAGTGGTAAATGTACTCTATCAGGTGACATAAAATCCATATTGCTCTATCGGTTGGTTTTTTAAAAAATTACAAAAATGTAAATTTTTGCACATGTTTCTTACGTCGATAATATGTACATTAGCGGCGATTTTTTCACATTATTATATTTATGAGTACATTTGCTTTAAATAATGTCAAGTAAAGTTTTTTGAAAACAACCGTTTTCTGTGAAAACTAGCCCATAATTTCGCATTTCCGGAAACGTTCAAACGCCATTTTCTCATATATGGCTGCAAATTTTTTTCTTCAAACTTTTGTAACGGGTAGTGCTAATTACAATCTTTAGTATAGCGTAAAGTCGATTTTGAGTAATTTTTTTTTTCAAAAATTACATAATTGAATAGTTACCCCGAATAGAGATCTAACCCACAAAAGGAAAAGTTTTCAGGAAATAGAAAAAACCTCTATTCAGTGGAAGTTCGTTTATTTCTGTATAAAAATTACAAACCATCAATATATTATGAACTGTGAATCACTCTGAAGTCAAATTTTTGTCACGTCATTACCGGTCACAACGTACTGGCATCGATCCGACATCTTACTGGAGTTAGCTCACTAGTCGCCAATAGGAAAGCTTTACCTAAAGAATAACATACTTTGGAATGGCCAGTGCGTCCTCAGAATCGAGGGGGCTGTGTATTCCGTCCAACTGTCACTATTCCACCGAAAACTCAACTTTCGACTTTTTGTGGGTTAGATCTGTATTCGGGGTAACTATTCAATTGTAATTTTTTTAAAGATCCCTCACATATGTAATAGGCACATTACTAGCAATTTGTTAACATTATTATATTTGTGAGCATAAGTTCAAGTAACTTCAAATAAAGTATTTTGAAAACTCAAACATTTTCTGTGAAAATGAGCTTGAAATTTCGCATTTTTAGTAGCGGTAAAACGCAATTTTCTCTTAAATGGCACATAATTTTTAAAAGAAAATTGCCGTTTATGACTAGGTTTTTGCGTTCTTTAATATTCTAAAATTAATGTTTCCATTCTACCAATAGGAAACCGAAAAATGAAGAAAATGGCAAAAAAATGTACTCTTGGCGGTGATAGACGATAGCTGGCAAAAAAGAGTTTGTGGCAATTCCGAATAGCTAGTGAAGGCCCTTCGAAATAGAAAACAATTCGGGAAAGTCTGTGCCATTCTGTAGCACCACTAGTTAATATTAAAAAAAATAAAAATATAAAAAGCTGCGCTACACTTAGATCTTTCTTTTTTGGCGTACAGGGGGTGTCAATAAAAAGGAATATCTCACGATATTTCGCATCGTTGTGGGTTATGTCGCTTGGGGTCGCATGATCTAGCAGTGCTGCCGATTCAGGGAGAGAAGACACCGAAAGCCAAATTGTTAGTGAGGAATATCATTTATAGAATTTAAGAAAATATTTAGTCTATGGACAATGCATCAGTCAAAAAGTTTTCCTTAAGATGGAAATAATATGAATGGGCTGTAATGTGAAGGATTTTCTGATGGCTTGCCAAGTTTATGAATTGGAATTACATGGGCATTTTTCTATGATCAGGAAAAATATCTTTAACGAAGATGTGCATTAATATGGCAGTGTATTGCGCAATTAGTGAAAATGAATATTGTTTAATTACAAATGGAGAAATACAATCTGGCTCAAAGGATAATTTTGCAGTCAGATTTATCATATATTTAGTTACTTCAAAGGGTGAAATGAAAGAAATGAGATGAGCAACAGTTAAATTCTCTGTTAAAATAGAACTTTAAAATGTTGGTGGAAGGATATTTATGTGGTAATGTTCTGTTGTCTTTCATACTGCAATGGCAACACCTCCTTTTCTGCCAAAATCATGTGTAGTCGTCAGGGGCGTAGCGTCCACGGATGTGGGTGATGTGTTACATACCCTGACAATATCAGCTATTTTATTTTAAAATGATTGTAAATTGTCAACTTGTTATTTTCTTTTTCTACTTCAAAATATTCCATTATATTTTAAACATTGCGCCATTGAGAACTCGATTCTTCACAAGGATGACCGAATCATTTTGAAATGCCGCCTAGCCTGCGCCAGAGAGTATATATCGCCTGCGCTGTGAATCAGATGCACCGTGACTCACTACATGCAGGGTACCTACCGTGGTGCCTACGAAATAGCGAAACTTTACGAAACTTCATTGTTGTCTTCGGTGTTTGTAAGAGAACAAGGTTAATTAATGAACATCATCCCTTTATTTAAGTTTTATTACCTTATTTTAATGCATTTAGCATCTATATATTTGTAGCCAATTTAGGTTAGGGATGTGCTGGTTGAATGCACAAGGGTATGTGACTGTGCAATACACATCTGTACTCTGGAATGGCGAGCACCACGCGATCCAAAGTGCCTACATAATTATAGCACGTGAGAAACAGTTAAAAATATTTGTAAAAAATATGAGAGGATAGAATTTTATCTAAACAGCCAATACAGGCTATGTTGAGTAATACAACGGTGGTATAAGGGAAAATAGGGAAATTTTGTCGCACTTCATTCGAGTTGAATCACGGCCATCTCTAGACAGAGACGGCCGTGGTTGAATGCTTTTTTGGACGACAAGGGCTTGTATTTTCTAGTCATAATGAAAATGGGGGATCATCAAATAGAGAAAATTTCATGTAATATATAAGCGAAATAATGAAATATGATAAAACGGACAAGGATGACATGAAAATTTCAGTGTCTCGTGCAATTTCACCAGAAATTCAGATTCATTGGATTTCAAGTGTAAGCACGGTAATGTCCCATGAAATTAAAAATAAAATTTCTAAAGCCTCGTTTGCTTCCGCCATACTGGATGAAACACTTGATGTAAGCAGCAAAAAGGACAACTGCCATTTGCTTTTCATTGTGTCTAAATTGATTTTCCCTTTCCTATTAAATTTTTATTATAGATCATTGTTTTCCATTTTATAAATTATGCCAATTCTATTGGGTTCGAAATTATATGAATTAGACAATTTTGAAAATCATTGGGTTTGATAGTGCTCTTATTATTATTAAAGTATGAAGTCAGACATTTATATTTTGCTAGGTCGTGAACGTAAGTCAACTTTTTCTAACTTTCAACCAGTAAACTACATGAAGTACGTGAGCCATGTTAGTGTAGTATTGGGCAAACCTTTGAAATGTATATGTCTTTGGTTTGTTGTCTCCACGCTCTGCTACAAATAAAGTGCTCTGTGATTTTGTGGTTATTGAAGTTGTATTCAGCACATTCTTGTTTTTGTTATTTTCTTCAACCTTACAAGCCATTATTACTTTTACGGGATCACCTTTTATTTTAAATATACAAATTATTTGTGTTCTCTAATTGATCAAAGTGACAGAAATGGTATTGTTGAATGAGAAATATTTAAATTATAATTCAAGTTTTAAATTATTTTCTCATTTCTCTAGTTACATACCTTAAGCCAAAACTCAGGCTACGCCACTGGTAGGTCGTACGATCAGATCTATATATGTAATTACCTGGAATGTAGAATTTATTGGAACATAATAAGTGGTTTTCATGCAAACATAGTACCTCAATTTTAAGTAAATGCAAGTAGTATGAAAGAGTTTTTTTTATTTATTCCATCTGCATTCCATGAGCGGATTTTTAATTTTAGATTTGAAGCCATGATGAAGATTCTATTAAGGATATTCGATGTGAGACGCTTGTGTGATGTTGATTATTGTGGATAAGAGATAACTCAATAAAGAAGTTATAAATGTTTGTGTTTGATTTACTATTGTTACTAATGAGTGTATTCGATTTATGAACGAAGAGTTGTTTTGTAAATTATTTTGAATTTTGAGTATAATTGTCTTGAATGTAGTTGATTTGGATCTATTAATAATGACGTTACTGGAAAGGATGTAGATGGGGAATGATTTAAGGTGTTGTGTTGTGGTATTTGGTTTGTGTGAGATTGAGAACGTGTGTTTAGACGTTATTAATAGGAGGAAATGATATTTTTTTGTTTTAAAATATTTTGGACGATATGGCACTTACTGCTTGAAGATGCTTATGGTGCATTTGCTGACAATTAACACAGTTCTTCAGTTGATGTACACAAAACTGTTGAATGATTTGAGGAGCAGCGAGCACAGCCTCTAGGTAAACCACAATTCTTCTCTGTGCGTCCATAACATTGATAATTTCGGCAAGTGACGGGACCAGTTTGTTGTCTTCTTTCTTCGACTTGAATAATAGCACTGAAGAGGGTTGAGATCTTGTAAATTTTGCTACTTGAATTATTTTTCATTAATGTGACTGTGTTTAGTGGCCATGGTTTCTTGGAAACATCTGTAAGACGTATTACAATGAGTACAGGAAACTTTTCTTGTAATAGTTCTTGAGTAATTTCATCTTTAGTAAAGGGGCAGGAACATTTCGAGTTATGACTGAAATTATAGATATAGTTGGACCATTATAGGTTTGATAATGCATATTTTTTTAGTCGATTTCTTTCGTAGATTAATTTTCAATTGATGAAACAATAATTTTGACAAATTTTCGTCGAATTTCTGTTTTAGAATTTGATTGTGTTAAAATTTCTGTTAAAGTTATGAAAATTGAGTGATAATCACAGTTACATACAAATATTGGAGGTATGGGAGTTATATCTTGAGAATTTTCATTTGCTTTTTGTTCCAGAGTGGATAAAAGTCTATTTTCTATTTAGTAAGTCTATTTTGAGTTGGTATATTATAAGTGTGATATGTTGGTACCGAACGTAGCAGGTTGAAAACATTTCATTGCCTCTAGCTGGTTGAAGTTGAAAATATCCATTAAAATTGTATCACCACAAATTGAAACAAATAAGTGAAAATATGTACAAAATTAATTATGTGCATATGAAAAAAACAATTATGTGCATATGAAAAAGCTCTATCCAGCAAAGGAGGTGAATATATGTCTGAAGAAGTACTTGCAGTCCAATGTCAAAAATAAGTATTTCAATGAGAAAAAGAAACTAATTTGTTATTGCAAAAAACCTAACCATATAGTTTCTAAATGTCGAAAATGGATTGAAGATGGAAGGCCATCAAAAACAGACCAAGAAAAAGGTAAGAAATCAGAATCTTCTAATTTATTGAATGAAAATGTTTCAAATATGATTCTTACAGCTGTGACTTCTGTTGGGATGTCGTCGAATGTGACAAGTGATGGTTGGTATGTTGACAATGGAGCAACAAGTCATATTACAAATGATAACACACTTTTCAAGTCGTTTCAGCCTTTTTCTACAATGCGTACAGTAACTACTGCCAATGGAGATACTGTTAAAGCTATGGGAAAAGGTGCAGTTGACATAGAGCAGTGGTTAATGGAAAGTAGAAGAAACTTAATCTGGGAGATGTATGGTATGTTCCAAAGATTCAGAAGAATTTATTTTCTGTTCTTGCTGCACAAGATAAAAATCCTGAGAGTTCATTTATATCAACATCACAGGTATGTCATTTTAAAATTGGTGAAGAAGTTATGTTGGTTGGTGTACGTGAACGTTTTGGAGGGTTGTTCAAGCTAGCTGTAAAAGGACTCAGACCGCAGTTGCCTACTGAGGTAAATCTAGCCAGCCAAGAAAATGTGCTTCAGTTATATCATGAAAGGTTTGGTCACCAAAATAAGAGACACGTGAAGACCATGCTTTCTAGGAATTTAGACATTAATGTGGAAATGGATACTGAGCTCTGTGAAGGTTGTATTTTTGGTAAAGCTCATCGTCTACCTTTTGGAAGTAGAAAGAGAGCATCAGCACCGGGAGAGCTAGTTCATACAGATGTGTGTGGTGAATTTCAAGAATCAGTCTCTGGGTATTGCTATTTTGTTTTGTTTAAAGATGATTATACCAAATTTCGATCAATATATTTCATTAAAGAGAAGTCAGATGTGCCTAATAAATTGACTCAGTTTATAGCAGAAACAAAAGCAGCTGGACACACAATTAAGGAAATTTTGAGCGACAATGGAGGAGAATTTGATAGTAAGGCTATTAAAGAAATTCTGGAAAAGGAAGGTATAATTCAACGTTTCACGATGCCTTACACTCCTGCAGTGAAAGGGAAAATCGCACAGTTGTAGAAATGGCTAGAGCAATGATGTACGCCCATGGTCAGTGTTGTGTTTTTGCGTAAGATTGAGACAGGCGGCAAGCAGATTTATATGAACATTCGTTTCCATTAATCTTTTTTTATTCAACTTACTTGATACAACGATACATGAATATTTATTTTCGATGTAACTATGGTGATGCAAAAGCTTTGGGTACTACAGTTCTCCCAAGCCTATTTTGAATATACAATATAAGCATGATATTTAGAATATACATTTTGATGAATATAATAAAAAAGTTATATGGAATGTTAATTAATTTGATATTTTTATAGAATGTATTTGATTTTACTTATGTAAAAAAACACTAATTAAGTAGAAATGAAATTATATATTTTCACGTATGGAAATCGCGAAGGTATCTAGGTTGACGTCTAGTCCTTTCAGATCGGCGTATAGCCGGTTGTGCAACTGGTTTCTGTTCTGTCGCTCTAGTCCTTTCAGATCGGCGTACTGCTGATTGTGCAAGTGGCTCCTGTTCTGCCGCTGCTTCTTCGATGTCGATATTCACAGGTTCATTGGGTGGTGTTTCCGGTGTTCGAATTGGCTCATTAATCGGCATATTTACCAGATCCCCCAGATCCGGTTCTTGATTCTGCTTAGTACCTTGTGCAAAAGTTACCTTCTTCTTCGGTTGACTTTGACTTTTCGGTGCGGGAATATCAGTGGAGCGTAGTTGATCGATGTGTCGCTTGAATCTGTACCCATCATCCAATTTAATGAGATAGTGTAATTGGCCAAGTTTCTTCATAATTGTTCCTAGTTTCCATTGGTTCTTATTAGCTGAGTAGTAGCGCGCTTGTACACGCTCTCCCACGCTTAATTGTCTGGATGTTTTTGCTGGTTTATTCGAGTGTTGAAATTTTATTGGTTTCATAGCATCCAATTCAATACGTATATTCCGATGCAGGTATTGTTGTGCTGGTGATTTGTTGTTGATCAGTGGTGTTGCTCTGTACCTAAAAATAATATCTTGTACTTTCTTGCGCATCGGCCGTTGGTCGTTGGCCATTGCTGATAACCTTTTTTTCAGTGTTTGAATATTTCTCTCTGCTAGTCCGTTTGTTGCAGGATGTCCTGGAGCGATAAATTTACAAGGAATTCCCGCTTCCCTGCAAAATTGCTGGAAATCTTCACTTGTAAAGATGGTTGCGTTGTCTGAAACCATAACTTCTGGAAAACCATGTCTCGAAAATATATCTTGAAGTAATTCGATGGTCGATGCTGAAGATGGCGCTGAAGAACAGACTTCTATTTCGGCCCATTTTGATTTTGCGTCCATGACAACGAAAAAAAATATCCTTGATATGGTTCTGCGTAGTCGATGTGTATTCGCTGCCAGTTTTCTTCCGGGTCTTCCCAAGGGTGAAGTGGTGCTTTTGGTGGATTGTTTTTGATAGTGACACATGCGGGGCAGGCTCGGACCAGCCGTTCGATATCTTTGTCGATTCGTTTCCAATATACGTAGCGGCGGGCAAGTTGCTTCATTTTTGATATCCCATCCTCGTCACCAATTTGTTGTGTTTTTGCGTAAGATTGAGACAGGCGGCAAGCAGATTTATATGAACATTCGTTTCCATTAATCTTTTTTTATTCGACTTACTTGATACAACGATACATGAATATTTATTTTCGATGTAACTATGGTGATGCAAAAGCTTTGGTTACTACAGTCAGATTCCTCAGTCGCTTTGGGCTGAAATGATTAATACAGCATCATATATTTTGAATCGTACAGGGGTTTCTATTGATCCTGAAAAGTCTCCTTATGAACTTTGGTACAAGAAGAAACCTGGTATAAAACACCTTCGCATAATAGGCTCTACTTGTTATGCTCACATTCCAAACCAAAGAAGAAAGAAGATGGATCGGAAAGCAGTTAAGGGAATCTTAATTGGCTACGACCATAATGAAGGTTATAGGATTTGGAATAAAGATGAAAACAAATTAATTAGATCACGTGATGTCATTTTTGAAGAAAAAAACACTCCTTGAAAGAAAAACTGGCAATTCGTATGGATACTGATGATCCTGAAAAGCAAGATACAATTGAAACCAAAGAAGAGAAGTTTTATGATGCTAATGAAAATGTGCTAGAGCATGGAAGAGATTCTAGACGCGTGAATCAAGAAATTCCAGTACCTCAACTGCATGATCGTTCCATATTAAAATGTCCTCAAAGATTTCAAGATTATGTAATGGCATCAACAACGTTTAGGGAACCAGATACTTATTATGAAGCTATACATTCAGAACAATTGGAAGACTGGAAAGAAGCAATGGATCAAGAAATAGAAGTTTATCGAGAAAATCAAACTTGGGTTTTGGAAGAATTACCACCGGGAAAAAGAGCTATTCCATGCAAATGGGTCTACAAGACAAACTAATGCTGATGGATCAGTTGATAAATTTAAAGCTAGATTAGTAATTAAAGGTTTTTCACAAGAGAAAGGTGTTGATTATGATCAAGCATTTAGCCCAGTTGCAAGAACCTCTACAATCAGAACATTGCTCAGTGTTGCTGCCTGTGAGAGAATGAAACTTGCACAAATAGATGTATCGACTGCTTTTCTAAATGGGCACCTAAAAGAAACCATATATATGAAGCAACCTGACGGATACAATGATGGTTCTGGAAGAGTTGAAGAAAGTTTATACCGCTTGAAACAGGCACCCCGTTGTTGGAATGAAGCATTTGGTAATTATATTATCAGTTTGGGATTCCAGAGAAGAGAAGCAGATCCATGCCTCTTTATAAAACAGAGTGGCACTTGTAAGATTTTCTTTGTACTTTACGTAGATGATAGGGTTGATTGCTGCTAATAGTGATCAAGAACTTAAGGATTTCATTAGTGCACTTGAGAAGGGGTTCAAAATTACTTAGAAGACGGCATCTTTTTACCTAGGTTTTGAAATTAAAAAGGAAAGTGATGGATCCATACATGTAAGTCAAGCGAATTACACGAAAAGGATTTTAGAAACGGTTTGGTATGAATACCTGCCGATCTGTTACGACTCCAATAATAAAGGATAATAGTACTGAAAAGTCCTTTTGCTACTAAATTTCCTTATAGGGAAGCTGTTGGTGCCTTAATGTATTTGATGTGTGGAACTAGGCCTGATATTGCTTATGCTGTAGGAGTGGTATCAAGAAATTTAGAGAAGCCAACAGAACGTGACTTAGTTAAAATTAAGAGAATTTTTCGTTACCTGAAGGGTACTGTTGACTATGGGATTACATATAGAAGTGGCATGTTCAACAACGTTTTAACATGCTACAGTGATGCAGATCATGGAGGTGACCTTGAGACAGGACGCTCGACATCAGGAGTACTCTGTCTTTATGCCATCGCACCCATTAGTTGGCTTAGTCGAAGACAATCTTCTGTGGCCATCTCTACTACTGAAGCCGAGATTGTAGCAGCTAGTGAAGCAGCTCGTGAGATTGTTTGGTTAAAGAGACTCTTAAATGAACTTTTAAGTGAACCAATAAAAGCACATTTGTTTGTTGATAATGAAGCTGTAACTCGTCTAGCACAAAATCCTGAGTTTCATCGCAGAACAAAACACATCCACATAAGACATTTTTTTGTTCGAGAATTAGTAACGTCTGCAGAAATTGACATTTCAAGAGTGGATACAGAAAACCAACTTGCAGACTTGTTAACGAAGCCGTTGTTTGGTATTCAATTGGAAAAGTTATCCAATAACATGGAACTCACTAAGTTATTAAATACGGGAGGGTGTTGATATTGTGCAGTCTTTTGTTTATTTAATAACTTGTTCATTGACTTTCTTTTATGTAATCTCTTTGACTTTTTGACGTATGTAGAACGTTATTAAAAATATTCAAGTATGTTACCAAGTATTATTGTAGAACTGTGATAGTGTTAGATGTTTCAGAAGAATGTTGTATTCAAAGATGATATTTGTGTAGATGTTAAAAATTTTGAATATTTTTATTACAACCGTAAAACAATATTTCAAAAATAAAAAATTCCAACATTCAATTCATCACTCTTACAGAAACTATATTTTCATGCAAGAAAAAGTAAATTATCGTAACTTACAGAACAGGAAAATGAAGTCTGTTTTCTGCAAATGATGCTGCAATCAACGAAATGTAAAATCCATTCTTCTTTCATGACTAGCAAAATGCTGCATAGCTTTTTCGAAAAATGAATGTGTGTGTCTTATATCCTCCAGTAGAGATGTTTCGATAGAGAGTTAGGCTAAATTGGATAATCTCTTTTCACTTGTTCTGTTTCGAGCATAAGTTTTTATTCTTTTCAGAGCCGAAAACTATCTTTCTACCGATGCTGTTGATACAGGAATAGAACAAATCAGTGATACAAGGCGCGTAAAGTTGTGGAAAGCATGTGGATAGCGACATGGAATTCAAAGATTTCAGTAGTTCATATGGGCTTTTCTCTTGAAACTCTTCGGTGCTATAAAATAAGTAAGTTCATTGCGTAATCTTACTTCATCAAAATTACTTCCATAAGCTCCAAGCAAGCTAGAAAATTCCTTCTGGGGAAATTGTTTCTTGTATGTGTTATACTTGCTAATATCATTTGATATTAATTCCAAGAACTACAAATTTCCATAGTCTTGAAATCTAATCTCCAACTGCTTGTCCACATTATCAAAGATTTCGTAATATTGTCGCTCGTAATTTACATTGACTCTCCTAGATTCTTCGCCAACTTCTCTTATGGTTTCAGAATGTACACTTTCATACTCGGTTCTCATATCAGCTATATTTCTTCGTGTTTCTTTAATTTTTTGTCTACAGTAACCGATGTCATGTGCTTTTGTTTGGAGAATGTTGTACAATATTCCCGAGAATGAAAAGATTTTATCAAAAGTTCTCAATAAAAAGCAAAACAAAAAGTCATAAAATTGACAAATAACCACTAACAGGAGCCAATAAATCATTTTCAACCTCGTCTTGGTTATTGAGCATAGTAGTGAATACATTCTGAAGATCATTTCTGTGCATATACACAGTGTTGACAAGTCGCTCTGTATAGTTCCATCTAGTTGGGCAAACAGATGGCAATCGTCTTTGCAGAAAATTGTCAAGAAATTTTGCTCGTTTTGGTGACCGTGAGAAGAAGGCAGAAATACCACTCAAATTACTAAAGAAAATTTTACATTCTCTGATGTTACTAACACTACGTGAAAGTACTAAATTCAATACATGTGCGTAGCAATGAATATAAACTGCCTGAGGATGAGTCTGTTTTATGAGGGCCTGGACGCCAGTTCACATTTCCAGACATGGACGCTGCGCCGTCGTACGAACTGAGCTATAAGCTTGTTATTGCAGTCAAATTCTGCTCTAGTACTCTCTTAGAAGCTCTGCTATCGCCGCGACGCTTCGGTTCGCACTACATCACGAAATCCGATAAACCGTTCTTTTGTTTCACAACCGTAAACATATCGGAACACAATTGAAAAATGAGCAGTGTTGGAAACATCTGTTGTTTCATCTTCCAACACAGAGACAAAATTAGCATTCGCCTATTTCAGATTTAATTTCTTGCAACAGCGAATGAGATATGGAATCTATGAGATCATTTTGTATCCGATTGCATAACCCGCGGAATACTGTCGAAGTTTCCAAATGAGTCCTCAGGAGAGAATCATACTCTGCTGTGTAGTGCAGTAGTTCCACATAATTACCACGATTAAGTGACAATCTAGATTCGTCATGTCCTCTGAATGCTAATTCCTGTTTACTTAAGAAGCATACGGCGTTTATGAACCTTTTGAGAAGCTCGCGATTTTGTTGTACTTTCTTATTGTGGAGAGATATCTCAGTTTGAAGTTGCTGGTCCAATTGCGTTTCAATACGAGCATGCCCGAATGATGCCAAAAGATACGAAGCTCTGATGTGTCCTACTGACAGTTCGTGTGCAGTTGCTGCTTTAGTGAAACTTCCGAAATTTTTATATCCCGATTTTGTCCATGAGGTATTCTGATCTTGACCAAAGAGCAAACAAGACCAACAAAACAAACAATTCAGTCTTTCACTGCCAGCTAGCCATTGATATTTTTCGTAGCGCAGAGCAAGTGAAATGTCTCGTAAATTTTTTTGTTATCTGCTGTAATTGTGCTAAGGCTGGTGTTGGCCTACCGTTTTCAATTACCTGCTTCTTCTCATGGAACTGCCTCGTTGAAAATGGTCTTCTCAAAATATCATCAATTACACACTCACTGGAAAACATACTACACACAATTGTTCCAGAATACCTGTTAGATTACACAAATCACTTATTACTACACAGCAAATCTTCACGAAATACGAGAAAACACGACAATACGTCATTGCAATGGATCACCACTACGTCACACACTGCTCAGCCGCGCACACTGATTCTCTAAGAAGAGTAACCTGGGCTACTCAAAAAATCGGAGATTTTTTGCGTTTTGATCACGTGTGTAAGAACTACCTTCCTCAGAAAAATTAATAAAATCTCTACTTAAATTTTTGTTCACTGTCATTAACGCGAGAGAGAAATATGTGCTCTATAATAATTTTCTAAGTTACAAACTTCTCGACAAAGGGTACGGTAATTTATATTAACAAAATGTCATTTAAACTAATTTTGCTTTGTGGTAGCACTGGCAGTAATGTGACTGGGTTGCTCTCATCTGGCCTCTAGCGGGGAGTACTGCAATCACGTTCGCCAGGAGACGCCTGGCCACGAAGCAAAGGGAAGGGGAGAAACGTCATCAATCCCCAGCTACCTGAACAGGAGCATAGTATCGGCACGGTTCCCCCCGCCCGCTGCGTGCCCCGGGCCAAGCGAAGTAGATGCGCGAGTAGTATAGATATGCGGGTTCTGCATCACTTCTCAAAAATCACAATTTTTAATCAAAAAGCATAGGTAGTACCCTTAGGCCATCTTCAAAAAATCATCAAAAATTGATTAAAGTTAATTTTGAACAAATGAATGCATACAAATCAAAATCAAATTTCCAAGATCATACACACTTTTTTCATAAAAATCAAGCAATTTTATACCATTTTCAACAATCTAATTCATCCCAAAATCAAATTTCAAAGATCATGCACACTCCTTCCAAGATCATACACACTCGTTCCAAGATCATACGCACCATAAGACAGACACAATAAAAATAACAAAAATGTTGAAAAAATTAAGATAATCCATAGGGTACTACATTTGACCCACAAAAATGGCCGAAAATGATTAAAAAAATTCTGTTGAAAATAAAAATTGATAAGATATAAATATGAGTATTGAAACGATGTCGAAAAATAATTTTTCTTCTAAAATAAATAGGATGAATACTACTAGTGAAGAAAGTTTAGAGAGTGAGACTAGAAATAGTCAAGCTAATATTTGTCCTGACTTTTACACCATGTCAGTTCGTAAATTACAAAAATTATGTGAAGCAAATAACATCTATGGCTGCACAACTCGAAACAAGGAAAAACTAATTTCAAGATTAACTGATTACTTTAACACACCATACGAATCAAGAAACCTATATTCAATGTCACTTTTACAACTTCAATCGTTCTGCAAAGCAAATAAAATTAAAGGTTACGCAAAATATTCGAGAGACGCTCTAATTAAACACATGATTCAATCAGAGGTTAAACCATATCTACTTACACAATTACCTTTTTACTATAAAGATGATGAGAATACATTCATCAAACCATCAACACGAGACAAATTAAATGTGGTTAAGAAAGAAGAATCCTTTAAAAGTAGACTTAAAACATGGACATTTGAACAAATAGAAATGAAACCTTCTGATGATCCTGTTATAACATTTTTAAAACGAATAAGTAATGGTATGATTAAGAAAATTGAAAGTTCTCTTTACAAACGCAATGGTCTTAAGACTAATGTACTATTAACATGTGATTATAAGAAGGGAAATGAAATACAAGAGTTCAACTTTAAAACTAAAAATGAAATAATCTTTGAATCGACTAATTTAAAAAGATATATGAAACGAATTAGAACACAATTACTACGAGAGATGAGTGAGTTCCAAGGAAGAGGTTCTGGCTGGTCTCTTCATAAAATTAATATGCTTGAATTAAGACTAACCAATTCAGACCTTATGGAGGTAGTTCCTACTTTGATCTTCCAAACTTTATTAAATCGAAAAAAGCCGTACTTAATATCAAAAATAAAGACAACAAATGTTTTTTGTATTGTTTAAAAGCTTATTTACATCCTGTTCCACGCGATCAAAATCCTCATAGAGTTTCTAAATATATTAACATACAAGATGATATTGATAAGGCGTTTGAAGATATAACATTCCCAGTAGCACTAAAAGATATTCGAAAGATTGAAAGAAGAACAGGACTACAAATAAACGTGTTTGGTTATGATTCGAAAGAAAATATTTATCCTCTATACCCATCCAAAGCAAGAAAACCTTCTGAAAAATCTGATCTCTTACTAGCAACTAAAGGACCAAAAAGACATTATTGTTTGATTCGAAACCTTTCTCGTTTAGTAGCTTCTCAAATAAACAAACATAAAGGTGAAATTTACATTTGCAGAGGTTGTATGCTTCACTTTAACAACGAAACTAAATTTAATAATCATATACAAGACTGTTCTAATAATGAAGCTGTAAAAATAATAATGCCAGAAGAGGGTTCAACCATTTACTTTAAAAACATTCAAAATACAATGAGACTTCCTTATGTGATCTATGCCGACTTTGAATGTCTAAATTGTAAAATCGAATCTAATAATCAAGATTCAACTAAACAAACAATAAAATGTCAAAAACATGAACCATGTAGTTTCGCTTACTGTGTTATTAAAAATGGATCATTGACCGAATTTAAACAATATAGAGGCTCTGATGCTCCCAAACATTTCATTGAAAACCTTATAAACGAATCGAAAAAATAAAACAAGAATATGAACAAAACATTCCTTTAAATATGACTGAAGAAGATGAAGCTTTATTTGATTGTTCAGAAAGATGTACTTACTGTAAGCAAACATATACAAGCAAAAATCATAAGACTAGGCACCACGATCATCTTACAGGCGAGCTTATAGCACCAGCTTGTAATAACTGTAATCTTAAACTTCAACTACCAACATTTGTCCCAGTGTTTATGCATAATCTTAGTGGTTATGATTCTCACTTGTTTATTAAAGAATTAGGATGTACAAATGAAGATATAGATCTTATTCCAAACAATGAAGAAAAATATATAACGTTTACTAAACATGTTAAAGAAGGTGTTAATTTAAGGTTTGTTGACTCATTTAGATTTATGTCCAAATCACTTGCCTCTTTAGCTAAGAATCTTAAACCAGAACAAATAACACATACAAGAACATTCTTTGAGGATGAATCATTGAAACTTGTAAGCAGAAAAGGTGTTTACCCTTATGATTATATGGATTCATGGGATAAGTTTAATGATACACAACTTCCAAAAATTCAACATTTTTTCAACAGTCTTGAACAAGAAAACATAACAAAAGAAGACTATGAACATGCGAAGAAAGTTTGGAATCACTTTAAGATGAAAACTATGGGTGACTACCACGATTTGTATTTGAAAACTGATGTGTTACTATTAGCTGATGTATTTGAATGCTTTAGAACTACGTGTATGAAAGCTTATGATTTGGATCCTGCATGGTATTATACAAGTCCTGGGTTAGCTTGGGATGCAATGTTAAAAATGACTCGAATAAACTTAGACATGTTAACGGACTATGATATGATTCTAATGATTGAAAAAGGTATAAGAGGCGGAATTTCTCAATGTTGTCAAAGATATGCTAAAGCTAACAATAAGTATATGAAAGACTATGATCCAAATGAAGAAAGTACTTACCTAGCCTACTTAGATGCGAATAATCTTTATGGTTGGGGAATGAGTCAGTTTTTACCTTACAAAAACTTTAAATGGCTAACTAAACAACAAATAAATGAGCTTGATATTAAAAACATACCCAAGAATAGTAAAACCGGCTTCATTTTAGAAGTAGACTTAGAATATTCTCAAAAGTTACATAATAAACATAAGACTTTCCATTAGCTTTAGAAAACATGTGTCCGCCAGATACTAATCAACCCAAACTACTAGGAACTCTATACAACAAAGAAAAGTCTGTTATCCACTATAGAAACCTTCAGCAGTGCTTAAAACTAGGATTAAAGTTAAAGAAAATCCATAGAGTAATTCAGTTTAAACAATCAGATTGGCTAAAGAAATATATCGACTTAAACACACAAATGAGAACCAAAGCAACTAATTACTTTGAAAAAGACTTCTATAAACTAATGAATAATAGTGTATTCGGTAAAACCATGGAAAACATTCGAAACCGAGTTGACATTAGAATTGTTTCTGATGCTAAGAAGTGTCTTAAACTAATATCAAAACCTAATTTTAATCATCGAACTATACTTACTAAGTCATTAGCTATAATTCACATGAACAAAACCAAAGTATTCTTTAACAAACCAATATATGTAGGTATGAGTATTCTAGAATTATCCAAAGAACTTATGTATGATTTCCACTACAACATAATGAAACTAAAATATGGAGAAAACATTAACATTTGCTATAAAGATACTGATAGTTTAATTTATCACATTAAAACACAAGACTTTTACCAAGATATGGAAAAAATGATTGAACACTTTGATAAAAGTGAATATCCCAAAAATAATGAATACAAAATACCATTAGTTAATAAGAAAGTCTTAGGTAAAATAAAAGATGAATTAGCAGGCAAAATCATGACAGAGTTTGTTGGATTAAGATCAAAAATGTATGCAATTAAATATGATAATAAAGAAACTAAGAAAGCTAAAGGAGTCAAAACAAGCACTGTTAAGAAAGAGTTAAACTTCGATGACTATAAAAACTGCTTAACACATCAACAAGAAATCTATAAGTCAATGAAACTAATTCGAAGCAAACAACATGAAGTTTTTACAATCGAATTAAACAAGCTCGCCCTTAGCTATAAAGATGATAAACGATACATACTACCAAATGGAATAAACACATTACCTTGGGGACACTATCAAATTAATCAAAAAGAATGAAAAAATTAAGATATGTAAAGGGTACTCTGTGACATCCGAAAATGATCGAAAATGATTAAATAAAACATGTTTTAAGATAAATATTGAGATGATAGTTATGGAGAATAAATCTACCCTACAACTTAAACAATACTGTAGAAAAAATTGAATCCATGGTTATTCAAACCTTAGAAAAACAGATCTAATAGCCTTAATCAACAAACACAAACAACAACCTCAAAATAAACTAACCGCTTTGGTAAAGAATCAACAAAGCATTATTAATAAACTTCTAACGATTGTACCAAACGACAAACTAGTGAAGCTCTATGATGATGAAGAATTAAGACATGATGTAGTGAAAACTCTTAGAACTAAAAACATTAAATGGAAAAAAGTATCAGCTTATCCCAACCTTTCAGAAGACTTCATAAGAGAATTTGAAAACGAATTAGATTGGTCTGAAATGTCATATAATCAAAAGTTTACAGAAACCTTTATAAGAGAGTTCAGTCACAAAGTTGATTGGCTGTTCACAAAAAATAAGCGAAGATTTCATCAGAGAATTTAAAGATAAGAATTCAATTGGTTACATTTTATTAACTATCAAAAAGTGTCAGAAGATTTCATTAGAGAGTTTCAAGATAAATATATGTATAAATCCCCAAGCACTTGGTCAATGATTCTAACGCTCAGGAAAGATTTTTCAGAACAGTTTTTAAGAGATTTTAGCAACAACTACAACAACAATACGTGGTATACGGTTTGTAGATATCAAAAGTTAAGTGAACAATTCATTCGAGACTTTAAAGACCAAGTTGATTGGGATGCGGTTTGCTCTAACCAAGAACTTTCAGATGATTTCATTATAGAGTTTGCAACTAAAGTTAATTGGAACACTTTAATAAATAATAATAATAATAAGGTATCTAATGCCGTAATCGAAAGACTCAATCGTAGTATGTATAAAAGTGTTGGGAAAAATAGAAAAACTTGTAGCATATGTTTGTTCGTTAGACGTCGTGCTAATAAGGTAAAAACAGTTTGTAATCATTTTTTCTGTGAATCATGTTTAGAAACCTGGTTACAAAATAACAACACCTGCCCAACATGTAGAAATCTTTTAAAAGTTACACCATTTGAAAGTGATGAGTATGACTTTAATAATCCGTTTATTTCTGACAGTGAATTGGATACTGACTCTGACTCTGACTATGAAGGTGAAATACGTGTTAGAACTCGATATGAATCTGATTCTAACAAAAAATCATTTTTAAAAAAATATTTTTAATTATATAATAAATAGGATCATGGAGTCCATTATTAATAAACTCAATCAAATCAACAAGCCCAATGTTCAATTCAGGAGTCTAAACGAAATACCAAAAAACAAAACACTATTAATCAAAAAGATCGAATTAGAAGAAACTAAACTTGGAAATAAGATTGTTGTTTTCATCCGTGACTATAAGATGTTTTTACCAGATCGTTATATTGAACTGTTTGATGAAGAAACTCTAAATATAATTAACGCAGGTAAAGAGCAACTATATCTAGTTTATCAAGGTAAAATCAAATTGAGTGGCGGTAGAAGTTTCCATAAGATTGAATTTACAAATAAATCAGACGAAAAACAATTAGAACCAAAAACTAGTGACAGTGAAGATGAAGAAGATGGTGAGTAAATGTTTTTAGTTTTAAGATCGCTCTTTTATGGCATTTAACCATAAAAGTAATTTAAACAACTACACTTGCTTTATTAATCCATGAGTTATGAGAACTATCAAAACCTAACCATTTAACAAACACTTTATCACCTTTCTTTTTCAATACCTTTTCAACTAAATAAACATCTGAATATTTTGTCTTAAGTAATTCAGGTTCATAAAACACACCTTCAACATGATCTCCGTTTAAATCCTTGATCCTATAAGTTGGCGGATTAGATGGTATGGTTTCATAAACCTCAAATATTTCTGTTGACCAGTTAGGAGTATAACCTTTTTCAAACAAACCTTTAGACTTACTTATTCTTACCTTATCACCAACTTTGAATTTTAAATTAACTTCTTGATACTCATGATTATAAACAGTATCTAATAACATTTGTTCATCTTTTTTACTAACATCTTTAGGCTTCATATCAATTGTTGAATGTACTGTGTTATTATATTCACTTACAAGTTTCGATAATGTTTCCACCCATTTATAGGTTCCATTCATAGAGAACTGTTTGAACATTTTCTCTTTCAATGTTCTGTTAAACCTTTCAACTACAGCAGCCTTAATACCACTATGTGTTGAATAATGATTAATATTGTTTAACTTCATCAGTTGTTTAAAATCCTTGTTATAGAATTCTCTTCCTTCATCTGTATGTAAGTTTTTTGGTATTCGTTCTTTAAGCACAGTTTCAAATGCATTTACTATATTCAAACTAGATTTGTCTTTTAAAGGTATAACCCACGCAAACTTACTGAATACATCTATTATAGTTAACAAGTATTTAAAGCCTTTGTTAATTTTAGAAATACCTTTCAGTTTTCCACTATCCATTTCTACTAAATCAGCTTGCCAAAGATCATCAATTCCATTTGTAATAATTTTTCTTCGTTTGAAGTTACGTCTTGTTGGTTTATGTAATTCTTTAACAATTTCTTCCTTAATGTTAATTGGCTTCTTTTCTTGTTTAATTTCGATTGGATTATACTCTTGCTTAATCTTTACATCTATATGTTCTTGTTTAATTCCTTTACCGAATTGACATTTTATAGAACCACATTCGTTACAAGTACTTTTATGTATAAACCTACCATTAGATGTTAATTCCTTTCTTAGAGAACCTTTAACAAAATCAGTTTGTTTCTTACACTTTACACAATACATTTATTAAATAATTTGTTAAATAAATGAGTGGATTGACGTTACTCTTTAATGGTATGTTAACAAAGGAAAACTACATTCTCGAAAAACGATTAAGCTATCCAATCAGACATATTGATGCTTCTGTTTCATTAGTTAGTTTTTATTCAGCTTATTTAACTCCAAATGTAACCAAACAAAACAATATCTTGCATTATGATGATGATAAGCAAATCGAAATTGAAATAGGGCAATATAAGAACATAGAAGAACTAGCAAAACATATTCAATCAAAAGAACCGTTTAATTCAACAAACATTCAGATAAAAGCTAACACAATTAAGAATAGAGTAGAAGTAATATCTGATTTCAAATTAAGGTTTAATCAGCCTAACTCAATTGGTAAAGTTTTAGGTTTTGAAGAAGATATAGAAGCTAAAACAAAAAGCATTGGTAAAACAGTTCCAAAGATATTACCTTTCAATACAATTAATGTTCACTGTGATTTGGCTGATGGGATGATATTTAAATATGATGATCATAAGCATTCAACATCTAACATCATTTCAACTTTCAACATTTCAAATATTCAATTAGGCCGTTTAATATCATTTGAACCAAAACACCTTTTATATTTTCCTCTCAATCAAAGAATAGAAAGAATACGTGTTTGGTTTACTGATGAAAATAACAATCCGATTGATTTTGAATGGAGCTAATGTAACAGTTGTTTTAAATATTCAATTGTGAAAACTTTTTAAATAAATATGAGTAGAGAAGAGCTTGACGATGAGAATCGAAACAGTAGGTGTAAAAATTGCTTCTTTTCTTTTATACACTTGATACATGAGTTTCTGCATGAGCTTGTAAGAAGGAGAGTTGATAGATGATTCAGTCCCGTGAAAATTATGGGTCTGACTTACAATGAAAATGTTAACAATTATCAATGAATCATTTAAAAAATCTAAAAATGAGTTTCTGCATGAGCTTGTAAGAAGGAGAGTTGATAGATGATTTGATTTAGACAATCTTTTATGGTTTGATCACCATAAAAGTCTTATAATAAATGAGTAGAAGAAAGAAAGTTGATTGGAATATTAATGTACGCTTACCTGAAAAACATAAAACAAAACGTAACGGTGAACTATTACCTGAATCAATTCGTTGTATAATTGTTGGTCCTTCTAATTGCGGTAAATCCACTTTCATGATTGACAATTTTATTCTTTCTCCTGGGTGGTTAGATTGGAAGGGCAAACACTTATATATATTCTCGACAAGCTTAAATCAACCAAAGTACTCTCAATTACAAGACTATTACAATTCGATTGAAAAAGATATAGGTCATCCAATTGCAACATTTTCGAGAGAAGATATGCCCCTTGACGATTGTAAAAATAATTCTGTTGTAGTGTTTGATGATTATATGCTAGTGAATCAAAATAATGTGCGTGATTTCTTTACACGTGGTAGACATAAGAATATTGATTGTTTTTATTTAGCTCAAACATACACCAAAGTACCAAAACAATGTGAACTTTCTATGTTTATTTAGACAAGACAACACTAATTTAAAACACATTTATGATGATTTTGTTTGTGGTGATGTAACCTTTGATGAATTGAGAAGTATGTGTAGTGAGTGTTGGGATGAAGACTATGGTTTTATGACGATTGATATGACGAGAAAACTAAAAGATGGTAAATATCGTAATAAAATTAAAGACTTTCTTTTCAAATAATTGTGTTTACGTTGATGTTATGTTACGTTTACGTTGATTTCATTATTTTCTATACAATAAATGGCTGGTAAAATGAAGAATCCTTATGATGTGAAAAAAGCTGAAGAAGCAATCAAGATGAGAGAATACTTAAGAGATAGATTTAGAGGTTGGGCAAACAAAAGAGTTGATGAGTATGATAAATACAAAAAACAGGAACAACCGATGATTGATGCAATTGGTAACCTTGGTGAAAGACTCGAAGGCAAACTAGATAAGGCTATTGAAAATCAAAGTAAAGAACTTATTCCATTTAGAAAGTATCCATTAATTAACACAAGTGAAGATTTGGAAGTCAACAGAACATTAAACGATTCGGAAGTAGATAACGTGCTTCGTGATTTTGCAGAAGAAACTCAAAAAAGAGAAATGAAATACATAGCAAACCAAATGGCTCGTGATTATCAACAAGATGAAGAATCACAAGAACTTGGCGCAACTCCAAAACGAAAACCAACTTTTATAGGATTACGATTATTAAAATATCTAAACAACTGCAACGACAAAACTTTCGGCTTAAAATCAGAAGGTGCAGAAAAATATATTGGTGACGAACCTGTAGAATTTAGTACATTAACAATTGGTGGAAGACAATATGATCAGTTAAGTGTGCTAGGAAAAACATATGAAGCCACTGATGGGTTAATGAATCTTCTTACTCAAAAGGATATTACTATGGGGGATCTTGACTCAAAATTTGAAGAAGATGATTCGCAGAATTATGCTGAAATTTTACTTGGAACAAATGCAATATATACTAAAAAAGGTAAACCGAAATCAAGTAGAGGAGCAAAATATAATTCAATAATTAGACACATTACAGGAAAAACACGTACAAACGAAAGCAGTTCAACATTCGAAGGAGAATCAAGTTTTGAAACTAGTACACCAAGGAGAAGAACACCAAAAGCGGAGAAGGCTTTGTGAAAGAATATAATGAGTTACCGGTTGAATATGTTTGGATGAATGATGTTAGAGACTTAATTGATCGTTTGGCTGTTATCGACGGGGAAGAGAAAGCAGGTAATAATAATTATCGAAATGAAAAAGTCTCTATAATGAAAATGCTATCTTCCAAGTTCAATGATTTTGTAGTTAATAATCCTAAAGGCACATCATACGTAATAAAATTCTTAAACATGTTACCACCATCGTTCTGGGAAAATAAGAAATATGGTAAAGGAATAATTAATTGGGTTTTAAATAATCTTAAAATGCCTGAGCTTCATATTCCTGGTTATAAGTATTGCGGTCCGTTTACTAAGTTAAAAGAACGCTTAGAAAGAGGTGATGAAGGTATTAATAATTTAGATGAGGCTTGTAAAGAACACGATATAGCTTATCACGAAAACAAAGAATTAAGCAAAAGACACGAAGCAGATAAAGTTCTACAAGACAAAGCATTAGTTAATGTATTTAGTAAAGATTCAGATTGGAAAGAAAAATTAGCATCGGCAGGTGTTGCTGGTATTATGTATACGAAAAGGAAAATGGGTTGGGGTTTATAAATAGTTAGTTGTTAAACTTAGATTATGCTTTTATGAATAATGGTTCATAAAAGTTTTTTTTTCTTTAAATAAATGGCTGTTAATGGAGCTTCGTTTAAGTTGAGTGAGAATGAGTTGAGAGTAATGAATATTGACAACATTTTAACTAAGAAACAAATAAGCGAAAAAGAGAAATGTTTAGCAAAGGGTCAAGGTATGACTTTAACTTTAAGTGTAGCACAGATGAAAAAATTAGTAAAAGAAAAGAAACATGTTGGTGGTTTTATTTTTACAATACCTGCAATTTTTAGCTGCTATCGGTGCAATAGGAAGTGTTGCTGGTGGTGCTGCTGCTATTGCTAAAACCGTTTCAGACGTTCACAAAAATAAGAGCGAACTTGAAGAAATGAAACGACACAACTTAGCTATGGAGAAGAAAGGTACTGGAATTAAGAAGTCAAAAAACTCAAAGGCAAAAACTGAGTCCGTTGTCTAATTTTGATATTGTTGAAATTATTAGGAAAATGAATATAAAGAATTTTAGAGGTGTTTTTATGGCTGATGAACTTCCTAATAATCCGTTAACAAATGAGTGTGCTGTAGTTAATTTGGATGAATCACGAAACGAAGGAACACATTGGGTTTGTTATTGGAAAGAAGGAAATGTTTCATATATATTTGATTCTTATGGTGGGAGACCTTCGAAAGAAATAGTTACATATTTGAAGAATACAAGAATATTTTACAATGACAAAAGGATTCAAGATTTTAATACTGTTATTTGCGGACATTTGTGTTTATTTGTTTTGAATGAGCTTTCTAATGATAAGAGTTTTGATGAGGTATTAAATATGTTAGTTTAACTTTTATGGGTAAAAATCCATAAAAATTAGTAAATAAATGTATTTAAGTGTGTTTGGTAATGAGTCAGAAGAAGGTAGTTCTAAGGAAATTGACTTATCAGATGTAGCTTCTTTAGTTCGTAGTTTGAAGGAAAACATAGATAAACTATCAGATAATTTAACTAGAAGAGATGGTATTATTACAGGATTAAATAAGAGTATGGTTGCCATTAAGAGGAATTTAAATTTCGAATCGGGGCATATAATTGTTAAAGGGAATAAAATTACTCATTTGAAAGATGGAACTGAACCGACAGATGCTATTAATAAAAGTCAAATGGAAAGTATAATGAAAGATCACAAAAAAGAAACAGAAGGTTTAATAGCAATTTTACCTAAAGTTGGTTCATCTGGATATTATAACTTTCATGGTAAATTATTAAGGAAAGTGGGAGCAGGAACATTAGACAACGATGTGGTTATTAAGTCTCAGCTAGATGAAGAAATAAATAAATTGAAAAAAATAATAGAGGAGAAACCTACATCGACTGAACTTCCTGAACCAATGGAATTAAAAGACCCGATTCCTTTAGACTATTTTCAAAGAACATTACAAGTATTCTTGTGCTTTATGGAACTTTAAAAGATGATGGGAAATTTGAATTTTTTGGTTTGCCCTTTTTCGAAGTTATGTATAATGGTTGGGTGACAAGTATATCAACAAACATACTAAGAGATGATTTAGAGATTTATGTAACAAGACCACCTGAGTCATTGAATAGAAGTCTTAATCATTTTAATCCTTTTAAAGTTTATTTCCAGAAAGGTGATCGGTTGTATGTTACTGTTAAAGAGGGTAAAGGATATAAGGCTGGTTACAAGTTAATTGTTCATGCGACTGTAATTGTTAAAACTGAAGAGTGAAGAATGAAAATGTCTTTTTATGGATAAATATTCATAAAAATTAAAAATATATTTATAATAAATGGAGAAGGTAGAAAGTTATGAATTCCAGTCATTTCCACCAAATGACCGAACAAAAGGAAATATCAATTTGTACAATCAAAACATTGACTTTGACATAAATATTGGTGATGGGTTTTGTTATCCTCACCACGCTCATTGCTATATGCAATTCGAAGTTGTTCATAAAGATGATGGGTCAAATTTTACTACTTACCCTTCAAATATTAAACTGGTGGAAAATTTCTTTCCTCATATGTTTTCAGATATAACGATTAGGAAACATGGTACAATTATTGAAAGAATTGATCATCCAGGAATTGTTTCAACTCCTATGGTTAGATCCTATTATTCGTCAGATGACACAAAAGAGTTAAGCATGTGTTTCTTTACTGGTGAGAAAATTCAAAGAAAGGAAAATGAAATTCTCTTTCCGCTGAAATTGCTATTTGGGTTCTGTCAAGATTATCAGGAAATAATGTGGAAAGGAGGTTTACAGATTTCTTTTAGACGCGGTGCGAATGATGATAATTGTTTATTCAGATGGGGTGACGCATCAACGACACCAAAAGAAGGACAAATTGTAATTAAAAACATTTCAGTAAAAATGCCTATTGTTGTTTATCAATCTAACTATGCTGATCAAATAAGAGGAACGATGTTAAAGAACCGAAAAACATCTATAACATTTGGAACTAATCAGTGTATTGAATTTTCAGGTTTAAACGGTAAACAATTTGAACTAGATTTAACAACGCAATTCAACTCTAAGGAATTTGATATGCCTGATTTTGTATTCGTCGTATTTCAAACCAATCGAAAAGAAAATCAAAATGCTGACTCTAGTCTATTCGATCATTGTAAACTAGAAAATTTGTATTTGAAAAACAGTAAGAATGAGGTTTTTCCTCTTGAATTTTGGAATTTAAATATTAATAAGAAAATGTATTTAAATGCTTATGAGGCATACACAGCGTTTCAAAGAGTTGTGAGACAGAGGACGAGAAAGTTGTTAGATCCTGAAACATTTATTGACAAAAGTCCTATTTTTGTGATAAATGCCAGCAAGAGGAAAAGAGAAACAATTAACTTTAGAAATAATATTAAACTTTGTGGAACACTTTCAAATAATATGCCTGCTAATACTCATTGTTATGTAAACCTACTTGGTGACAAAACATTGATTTATGATTTGGAGAATGAGAAATAATTGAAAAGTTTTAGATAAGTCGCAGTTCTAATTATATTGTTGTTTTATGGATAGGTCCATAAAACTTATCGGACGTGTTTAATCGCGGAAGTTATGTAATGTAAGCTTGGCATGCTTCCACGGCGCGCGATGCTGACTTGTATAGTAATGACTCATTCTGCGCTGCGTTGGTTGACCTTGAGTAAGAAAGAGAGAGAAGATATGCAGCTTCAAGCTGTTTGTACATTCGCTGATAGATTACGCTAGTGCTGATCGTTGTGTAACATATATAGAATTTTATACGTCCTACAGTGGATTGGCTCAATAGCTACAGTCGTAAAGGGCAGTGGCTTCGAGCACAGCCGACCCGGGTTCGAATCCTGGGTTGGCGCATATTTATTGAGAATACACTTTCCGTCGATTCAATTCAAGGTGGATTCTGAGTGGCCATATATGTTAACACTAAGAATTGATTGAGGCGGAAAAGTGAGTTCATGACCTATTCTCAAAATACTCTCTCTCTCTTCCTTGTCTAGTGGAGCGGAAAGTTGTGTTGCTACTCGCAAGTTGTGTGACGTGTAAAACGTGGCATGGCAAAAAGGATAAGTAGAGTAGCAGCAGATAGGAGCTCCTTAGATGAGGATTGTAGAAACGAAATAAGGGGGTATTTTGCTCTTGT
Organism: Acheta domesticus; assembly: GCA_031308135.1. Classification (NCBI taxonomy): domain Eukaryota; kingdom Metazoa; phylum Arthropoda; class Insecta; order Orthoptera; family Gryllidae; genus Acheta; species Acheta domesticus. Next base: position 319,015 of record JAHLJT010003048.1, on the reverse strand, counting down.
TATTAAATACAGAGGGCCAAATGATGAAAAGTATATGGTCAAAAATTAGATTTTAATTTGTCCGTGTGTTATTTAAGACTAGTGTGTATGATCTTGGAACGAGTGTGAATGATCTTTGAAATTTGATTTTGGGATGAATTAGATTGTTGAAAATGGTATAAAATTGCTTGATTTTTATAAAAAAAGTGTGTATGATCTTGGAAATTTGATTTTGATTTGTATGCATTCATTTTATCAAAATTAACTTTAATCAATTTTTGATGATTTTTTGAAGATGGCCTAAGGGTACTACCTATGCTTTTTGATTAAAAATTGTGATTTTTGAGAAGTGATGCAGAACCCGCATATCTATACTACTTGCGCGCGCAGCAGTCTCTCCCAGCGACGATGACAGAGCTGGGGCAGGGCCGTGAGGGCCCTCACAGCGCTCTTGAGGAAGAGCAACGGGCCGGCGCAAAGATCGCAGTAGAGTATACAGTGGGTGCAATATTTTGATCTCATGACATAGGGTACATTGTTCTCAAGATTCATTTAATTCTCATTTTTGCTTACCCCAGCAGTGCTGGGGTTGAATGCACGCCACTGATTGAAACTTCGTTTAGTAAGTAAATAAGTTGTTTCTTTCTCTTCCTCTTTTTGTTTTCAAAATTGCCGGCGAATGCATCTGCTGAAATTTTATTGGCTGACAACCAAGAACATGGCGTAGGTAAAAACACATTTTGGAGCTAGAGAAAATACTGGTTGTACAGTGAAATTATTTTAGCATGGCCGCTCAAGATCAGGTCTCAGAGCAGCCGGAAGAATCCATTCCTTCAAACTATCGCTTTAGGGGAAGCGCGTCCCTTCCCAGGACGTGTTGACAGCCCTACTCCAGTGGAATATACATCGACCCTGACTGTTCGTCTCCGCAAGGTGCCAGTTTTCAAAGTGTATCAATTTATGAAGAGAAATTGAAAATATCAAAGCAGTTCTTAAGGCAGTAATTGCTGCTTCAGGTGTTTCGACAATATCTATTTGCAGAATTAATAAGAAAATTAATTGCATTCAATCAGGAGAATTGTGTTCCTTTTCTACTCCTAATAAAGGGAAGAAAAAGGACGCGGAATTTGCTCTCGACAGTTTGAATGAGTGTATTCGTCAATTCGCCGCACAATGATTTAATGCACCGCATCAAGAAATCGTTATTGTTACAGGAAACGACGCGAACGATAGTAAAGACAGTGATAGTGATACTATTTATGATAGTGAGGAAATCGCTATCAGTGGCAGTGGAAAACTTGTGGATGAGGACAGCGTCAGGCCAACCCGTGAATTTGATGTTTCTCCATTAACGAGCGAAGACACTACAGCAAATTGATTTCCAAAGGCCGTTCGCTAGCATGTGCGGTGCGGCAGGCTAAAGTTTTTAGTATGGGCAGACGAGCCAGGCGTGAGCGAGCATCGCCTCTTCGCTGTCTCCCAACCACTTTCAGCTTCCCCCTCTACTCGCGAATCCCAGCAGCCACCCTATAAATATTAGCACTATAGAAAAATTTAGCTGTACGGGAGTACAGATGCAATGTTGCCAGTGCTTCTGGGCGAAGCCTTTATTAAAGGCAGCCAAGGAAATATCCAAAGCTCTCTCAGACGATCATTCCCAGTACTTGGAGCCAGTATGTATTTATTGAACGTGAACAGAAATTGTTTGTACTATTTGTGAGTGCTTTTTCAAAATTTGTATCGAATTTTGAGAATACACTGAAATGTTCGGTAACCGAAGTTAGGATTACATATTTCATTAATGTTCAGAAACATTAAGGATGAATGTTAACATTTACTTACTATGTGAAGATAATTAGCATGGGTGGTTGTTAAATGAATAAACCAGTCTCATCTTTAAATAACCCTGAATGTTATGTGGTTTTCCCTTACATTTACTAATACAATTTGAATATTTTCTAACAAAATGACATATAATGTAAAAATAATATCGAATTTAAATTGAAATGATTGGGGGGGGGGGAATTGAATTGGAAGTCGAAATCACCCGCTTCCGTGTTTAGTTCCATAGAACGTACGCAATCGTAGAGGAGAGATCAAGGAGGTTATAATACGTTATGAATTATAACCTCCGTGGGAGAGCTACAAGAGGAGAGACATATCTCTCTATGTACGCAATGCTCATGGTCATTTCACGTTTTGGCCGTTATGAGCGCTCTTGGTTGTGGTTATATACTCTCTGGTGGTACCTAGGGATGGGCAAAGTCGTTCATTTATGTGAATAGTTCTTTATACGATCGTTCTTGGTAGTGAACTAGTTCATTGAACTAGTTCAATGAACTAGTTCAGAAGAACGATAAGAATTTGGCGAACAGGAAAAGTTATAATTGTGATGTGTTCACAATAAAAAGATTTAGCCGTTGTAACATTGAAAATGAAATATTTTATTAAAATAAAATTATATTAGTTAAAAAGATGGCACATGATGTAGAGAATTAAGAGTAATGTGAAAGCTCTGACGAATGCGCAATAAAGAGCCGAAACTTTGGCAACCAACAAACAAAGTAGAATTTGTTTTCTGTACCAATGACCTAAACTCAAGAACTTCAAAATCTATCCTTTTCGTAATTCAGAGGTCAATAAAAAAACTTGGTAAATAGTGTATCACTGATAACGTAAATGAATAGGGCACAACAATAATAATAATAATAATAATAATAATAATAATAATAATAATAATAATAATAATAATAAAAACAATAAAGAACACATTGGCATGGTAGAAATCAAGATCGTGAAAGTGAACAAGCTCGTTGTATAATACAATGCGAGCTTGCATTTTCAGAGATAAATAATAAAGTATCAGTACCACCAGCGAAACATAACTATGGTCTAGAATATCAAAAAGGTATAATAATAATAATAATAATAATAATATAATAATAATAATAATAATAATAATAATAATAATAAAACTCATGAATACTCTTAATGCTCATAAATTAAATAAAAACTCCTTATGAATACCCTCCGGTCATCCGGCACCAATTTTTAATTGATTGAACCCTAAATTACAAAGCCGACGCAGCTAGTGCCGATAGCTTCCCCCACTCTCTTCCCCTTACTCCGGGTTTTTGAAACTGTGTGCCTTCATTGTGTGACTACTGACTAGCCAGTGAAATTCACATAATTTTGTGCGCTGTTTTCGATATGTACGCTATTTTAAAAGGCTTCATCCAGTCTACGCCTTTGTAGTCACGTTAGTGATATTTTTGGCGTTTTATTGGCAAATTTTGTGAATAATGAATACAAATTCCTTGTCTTGTAACATTTAATTTTCGTTATGAACATATAGCGATCATAACAAATGTCGCATGACGAGATACGTCTGGGGACGCTTCTCAAAAGCCATGTGTGGACAGCACTCAGCAAGTGTCCACTGTGACAGTCAAATTATTTGGGTGTATCTTTAAATATTTTAAAATGTATTTTAAAACTCGATATCGTACATGTTCAACCCATTAAATGTAGTATTTCATTATAAAAATTAGTTTTTCTTTATTTTTACTTAGTCTGTCAGACCACGCCTTTGTAATAATGCTTGGTGCAGGTCGCCTTTGTATTCTAGGGTTACGTTTACGTCATATCAAGCCTTATGGCATAAATATTGAGATTTGTGATGAAATGAGAAAATAACGGGTACAAAAAACAAACTTTCAAAATGAAATTGATATCTTCTGATATTTATATTTAAACATTTACAGTACACATATTTACATTTACACTAGGAATTAGCATTTATGAACAAGAGTTTGGATAATTTTTTTGTTTCCAAACGACTTCTTCTTTCAGTCATTGTTTGGCCTGCTTTGGAAAAAATTCTTTCGCACGGCACCGAGCTAGCAGGTATGCACAATCTTTTTAACACTACTGCATAAAGGTGGGGATAAATTAATTTTCTTTGTTCCCACCAAACTAGAGGGTCTTCACTTCTTGGAAGCAATCCTTCAGACAAAAACTTATCCAATTCTACAATGCTGGCAGCTTTTGGATCCCTTTTTCCCGATAAAGTGGCAACCTCCTTATCAAATTTTTCCCATATCTTGGAGGGACGTGTGCTACAACTGGCAGTTCCCGAATTAACTGCAGAAGAGGATTCCGGCTGTTCTCTCGCAATTTGTAACTGAATAAGCCCGAGTATGGAAGCGTACACTGATTCAAATTTTGAAGGATTACTCGTAAATGCTGATTTTTTAAATCTAGGATCTAAGAATGCAGCTTGTTTTCCTAAATCGTGTTCTTTTGAGATTAATCTTTCATTGATTTGTTCTTTCAGAATTGTGCACATATTTACAATTGCTGAAGGTAAACCTGGAGTTTTAGAAAAATCTGAAACATAATCATGAACATTTCTTGCTAAAATTACTGCTTTTGACAAGGTAACAGTTTCCTCGGCACTTACTTCTTTAGACACCTCATCAAAAACTTGCAACAGAAAAATTGCATGATCAATCACATTCCATTCCTCACTTAAAATAGTAACTTCATTATACTCCAATATTGCCAGAGATGACTTAATTGCAGCCTTATTGGCAGAAACTCTCCTCAACATTTCGTAAGTGGAGTTCCAGCGCGTCGGCACATCTTGGATAAGTTTCAATGGGGGGATCTGCATTTGTTTTTGTATTTCATTAAGTTTTGAAAGTGCGTATGAACTTCTTTTAAAGTACTGCACTATTGTCTTACATTTCTCTATGACTGATTGAATAGGGATGCAGCCTGATTTTACAATAAGATTAAGAGTGTGAGCATAACACGGAATATGCCTCCAATTGCTATTTTTGATGGCTCCTACTATGTTTGACGCATTGTCAGTAACTACTGCCGTAATTTTGTGTTGAATTTCCCACATCACACATTGAGCTTTTAGCATTTCAGATAGATTGGTGGCCGTGTGCCTATCATTAAATTCGATACAACCTAATAAGGCGCTGGACAATGATGTATCCTCGTTTAAATAATGAGCTGTAACTGCTACAAAACTTTGATTATTAATTGACGTCCACCCATCAGTCGTCAATGCTATTGCAGCAGAGTTGGATAATTTTGCTTTTATTATAGTCACCAAGTTATCGTACATTTGTGTCAACAAACTTTTCGATAAAGTTTTCCTACTCGGAGGGATATATCCTGGACAAAGAAGAGAGACAAATTTTTTAAATGCTTCACTTTCCACTAGGCTAAAGGGGAGGTAATCTTTGCAGATAACTTTCAATAATTGCTGATCGATTAATTGTTTTTTAGTTAGATGAAGGGGCTTTATTACGTCTATAAAACCTGTCAAAGTAGATTGTTCATTTCTTGAAATTGTCTTCACTTGTTGCCGACATGTTTCAGAAACCGAAGCTTCACTCTCATTTGATATCACTGATGTAGATGGGATGGAAGGCGAAGGTGACCTCTCTCTCAATTCATCTAGAACTGATCCATGTGGTGAAGCAGTGGAATTCCGTTTGTAACGGCACGGTAGGATGTTTAGATTTCATGTGTCTTTTCAAATTTCCCATTGAACCTCCGGTTGTACTGAGAACGACTTTGCAGTATTTGCATTCTCCGTTGGTTCCTTTCAAATTAAAGTGATACCAAATATCACTTCTTCGCCTCGAAGTCGACATTTTATTTTCAAATATTATTCTGCAACGAATCAAATTGCACTAAGTTACTTTTAATTATATTATCTTAAATCTATAAATATTTAATTTCTCACATTTTTATTTAAATAATATGGTTAGAAAGGCAAAAGTTAAATAGCTCTCCAATACATCTCTACCATGTAATTACATATTTAATAGTAAATAAAGACAGATTTAAATCTAGTACGCGTCATAGGAGATAATGTAAAGAACAACAAATGAGTTTCCAAAATCAATGCTTAAATACATTAACAACAGGTATCAGAGGCAGATAACAAAGGTAGGCCTGCCCTTGAAACTCGAAATATTTCAACTCTTATTTCTCTTTCTTTTTAAATTAAACGAAATGTTAACCACAATACCTTTTTAAATAATGAAATGCACAAGGAGAATAATTTTAAACATTTTCCGTATACAATCCTGAAGCACGTATAGCAGTGGATAAAGCATTTGTTGTTCTTTAGTTCAATCTCTACGAAGCTGCTTCAGTGCCGGCGCTAGGCATGGGCAGACCGGGCGATCGCCCAGGGCCTCGCAAGTCAAGGGGCCGATGAAAGGGAAAAATAGTAAAAAATTTAAAAAAAGAAATTATTACTCGGGAAAATCGTTATCGTAATTTTATAAGTCGTGGAACAGTAATCTGCTATTTCATAAAATTTTCAAATCATTTTTTCCTTCAATAGTTAATTATAGTCATTACTTGTAAGGAAGGGCTCTACAAAATGAATCAAATGACGTTAACATTAAAATAGGTTCTACTGAAATTCATATTAAATATTTTATGTATTTAACAAAGTGTTTTATTAAACACTAACTAAACAAAGAAACATTGTTTAGTATTTTAAGTTCAACGTGGAAATTGCACTATTTGATAACTAAATACTTGTAATGAAAAATATAATATTGAAAATGTATTTCCAAAAACTTTTTTATCTTAAACGTTGTATTTTTTGTTATTTGATGAAATGAAATAATTCATATGTTTTTTGATACAATTTTTACATTTTTAATTCTTTCGTGCGGGGGGACACGTTTCAGCATTGCCCCGGCACTGAGCTGCATGATTAAATCAATCAATTCTTTCAAAAAGTTGGCTGTCTTCAACTTGAAACATTTATTAATGATATAAATAATTCAATTGAAAATCGTATAATGGAAAAATGAAAAATAGTTTTATCTATTTCAATTGAATTAATTATTAATATTTTATATAATTGTCCAAAACTCATTGCAAGCATATCAGTAATGGAAATATCAACATACCTTGTTTGAATGTGACTCGGTTGCAAGTCACAGAGGCAGACAAATCACGCAGTTTATGCGGATGGGAAGGCGTCCGGGAAAAATAAATAGCACTTGCTAAAAGCTCTGATCACAGGCTGATGATACTAGAAAGTAAACTGACAAACAGATGCGTGCCCCGTTGCACTGACAAACTGCTGCGTGAGCATGCAGAAATTTTCCTCAATCCCGACTCTTAAGATCGAACTTCTTCTGTAGCGCGTCCGAAGTCAAGAATGAAATTCAGGCTTTAACCCTTTGCGGTCCTTTCACTTTTCCGTCTTCGTCTGGCGGTCCGATGTCCTGCGTCACGGGACTTTCCTGTTTCCTGGTTCTGGTCTTTTGTCCCGTGGGGCGGGACCTATATTTAACTCTATATTATTTCACTCAGGTAAATGGCATCGGTTTCCTGTACAACTAATTATCTTCAGAAAAGATTAGGCAGTATTTTCCTTCATTGTAGCCAGACTTTGCCCATTTTATGTTGTTTAATATTAGTTTGCTTACGAGGTTGCAGTTGAACTTATGGTGACATCGAGAAGTAAGTGTTCGAGATTGTCGAAGCTTGAATTGTGTGAATCGGTAAACAATTCTGAGAGTTAACAATCTTCGAGACAGTAAGAATTTGAAAACATTTTCTCGAGGTATTCAAGAAGTGTAAAGAAAATGACAGTAATGATAACTCGGACTTCGTTCATACAATGCAATATACAGGCGTTATTGGTAATGAGGTGAAGCTCTCCGACCAAACATTAAATGACAAAATTATGTTTTATGAATTAGGCAAATAATTTAAAATGTTTTGTTTGTAATAATACGAAAAATAATTTGAAACCCGAGTACAGTTTCTTACGCCGCGGCACGCCAGACCGGTGCAAACAGCTACCTGGGGATTTAAAGGGTCTGCAACGAGGAAAACGCTGTGTCCCGCCATGCGGGATAGAGGACCACAAAGGGTTACGGACATTTCCGGTAAAAATATCCCCCTTCCACCTCATGTTTTTGTACTGGCTTTCGTTCTTAAGATTCAAAATATTGTCTATTTTTTACGTTTAACGACTCCTTTTCTGTCCAGACTTGCCACAGAGAAAGGCATTTTTTTTACCGCTCATCTTCACCTAAACAAAACGGGTTAAAACCGTAGCAGATTCAAATCAAACTAGTGCCATCAAAAAGCAACGTAAAAAATTGAAGTTAGTAACAATGAAAGCCAGTAAACGCTTCGCTTGCCATAAAAGGATCTGCTTTTATTGGGAAAGTATACAAAATTTATTTGTACAGGTTTGTTTAATCACGGCATTTCGTGTGGTGCAAAACCCCTGAATGACAATTTTGCAAAATAATATAGAGCATTTATCTTTATTTTATTTTTTATTTAAATACTTTGAATATCCGCTTAATTGTTGAGACATATGGAATAAAAATAAAATTTATTAAGAAATACGGCGATCTGACGTACTGAAGTGAACGACGAGCGGCAACGGGCCATAACAGCACAAATAAACTAGATTGCGCGCCGGGCTGCGCAGAAGGCCCGGCTTTATCCATGTTTTGTGGGTCCTTGATACCGAAAAATGGAATGTCGGCAAAACGTCTGTCTGTATATCCGTCTATCTGTGAATAACGCTAGCGGCTAAACCGTTTTGCCGTTTTTCTCCAAAATTGATATTCCCCGATCGATCTGACTGATGTCACGACCCCTTCAATTTGAAAACATCTCTAGTGCCCGTGTCAAGTCATGTGACTTTGGAGACAGCTAGGTGGCATCTATAAGTACACCAGTCTTGTATTAAATGATTTCTTTTGATAAGTATCTAACATGCTTTATTCTATTGTGCATCCAAACATTTGATTGCAGTACGGCGCCTTATGGAGTATTGCCCTCTCCTTCTATCCAATACAATTTTACATAAGACTCTCTCTTTCTACCGCAAGCTGTGTTGCCGATTCAGGAGGCTCGGGGTTATTCGACTCGTCCATTTTGTTTCACGCGCAAATACTTAACAAGTTCATTCAACGATAGCTTCAGTTGTGTTAATCTTATACTGCGATTTTTCTAAGAAGGGCTCTCAAGATAACTCAAATCCCATCTTCGCGATGGAATATGTCACGGCATTTCGCGTCTTTTCTCGGTCTTGCCGGTAGAAGTCGCATGATCGCAAGCACTGCTTCATACGGTCGCGATCGTGCGAAATCTAGCGGAACGACTGTGAATGATACGAAATGCCATGACATATTCCATCGCGAAGATGGGATTTGAGTTATCTTGAGAGCTCTTCCTACAAAAATCGTAGTATAGACAATTGAGTTTTTTACCAGTTATTCCCAAAACTCTTATGAATGTGATGGTTCTTTTGTAATTTAGATTTATGGTTTAATTTCCATGAAATTAATTATAAATGATAGGCAAATGCTTGTTTCTACATTTTGACGTTCTTAAATTTTCACTATGCGAGAAACTTTTTTATTATTGCAGAAAAGCACAAACACCCAGCGGATGAAATGACAAGGGAAGTCCAAATTTTGATATGAGACCAACCACATTTCTGTATGAATCATGGTTCTTGAGTTAGACGGTAAAAAAACCATATTTCGTGCGCTCCGAACGAATATTTCATGTCGTTAAGTGATCTTATATACTTCTCAGCGATTCTCAACAGGCGATGTGAAAGGAAAAATAGAGTATTTATTTTTTGAATTTCACTTATTAAAAACCGTGAAATGCATTTAAACATATATAAAAATGAATTAGAAATTTTACTGTTAATAATATTAATGCCAAGACATTCAACCAGTAGTTGTCGTAAAATGTGCTTTCAAATGCAAATAGGTGAATAGAAGAATATTATGCATTGTCCGCACAAACCCTTGCAGTATTTGATACCATCCATGTCATCTCACCTTTGTGAATGAGCATTTTCCCTTATTTTACATAAAAAAAAGTGGATGTATTGGACGTATAAAATGACTTGGGACTAAAAATTAGCAATATTGACCTTGATATCGATGTCATTCGCGCAAAACAATTCAAGCCTCATCAGTATGTGATGAATTAACAATGTTCCAACTGGATTTGGACTTGTTTTGCTATTAATATTTCAGTTTTAACTCTCATTTAAAGGTCTGTTTTTTAAATAATAATTCCAATAAAAATAATACATCTTTTTTTTATCAAAAATCTTTAATTTCTAATATTAAGCCATCTATTTAACATGTTTTGAAATTCTTTCCGTTCAAGTGGTATTCATGTTCCCCACTCTGAAACTACACTTTATCAAAAAAGTACCCTAATAGAGGGCATTACACTTGTGTGAAGGTATACACAAATCACAACCCTACTTCCCTTCACAACATATAAACCAGAATACTTACCCCATTATTAATACTATTATTATTATTATTGACATGTGCACCTGCATATATCATATCTGACTAGTCATCCACAATTAAAATTGTATAAGTGACTCAATATATGTTGTTATTATTATTAGTAATAGTATAATTATGATTGTTATTATTAGTAGCAGTAAAATTACATAAACAAGTGAATTTTACTTTCACATTAAACATTACAATCTGGAAATGTTAAATTATTTTGCTATTAAAAATAAATATATATACTGTATAATATCTTAATCTAGCTGTAACAAGTATTGTAGTAGGCTATTGACTTATTGTAGTAGGATAATTCCTAGGCTAATGACCCATCTCGATTATTATTATTCAAGGTGCTGAACAAGCTGGCAAAATTTCATGTCAATCCAAGTATTAAGCACGGTGAGTGTTGCGTATAAGCGCTGCTGAGAAGTGACAACGCTGTTCTCCATAAGCTCTGTACTGCAATCAAATGCTTGGACGCTCTATAGCATATTTTTCTCATTTATTAAACAACCTTTAAATGTTGCTTACAGCAGAAAAGTGAATTCTACTCTATTTGCTAATACATGATAAATTTATATTTTTGTCTTGTCACACTCAACTGTGCACCACACTAAACCCGTTTTACTAGTACAATAACATAGGACTACAAATAAAGAATATTTTTATTTGTAAGAGAAATAACTCCATGGGAATCATTAATGAAAGTTGTTGTCATTACTGTATGCTAGGCATACTTCTATTGATAACCCAGATCAGTGACAAATTTATATACAGCAAGTTATCAAAAAGCAAATTTCAAGGATTTGTAGAGGTAAAAAATAGGCTTTCAATTTTCAAAGAATTTATTAATAAAAATCATCAAGTACAACTTACATAACTAGTAATACTATTTTTTTGTAAACTTTTGTTCTCTTCCAATATGTTTAACCTAATTTCAATATATTTGGATAATATTAACTTAATTAAATATATCCTATGATTCGTTATAGCCTCCTAACCAATAATGTGGTATGTTAATTTGCTACAAGATTTTCTAACGATGAAATTGTCCTTCTGAACATTACATCCTGTGACTGTAACTGCACAATCTTGTTTTTCTGTTCAGAGATTTGTTTACTAGCTATCTTTAATACTTGTTTGGCTCTTAATGGAGAGTCCCTATCTTCATCAACGAAAACACCAATATACCTTTGAAATAAATAAATGAACAAAATTTTATCATAATCAACACAATCATAGAAAGTTAACAGAAAGTTCAATAGTTATTGCAGTTCTTTAAAAGAAAAAGATAAATTTGAAATTAGACTTCATACTAACCATATCACCTTTGACTTAAGGTGACATTAACTTACTTTGGAATAATTTACATCGATGAACTCAGTGAGGACACTATTTCCTTGTTTTGTGAGGAATTCTACTGTGAGAATATTAGGTAAGTTGCACACACCTCAAAGGACACTTCCTGCTGGATGAAATCTTTTCATTTGATGATGTGCTTTCACCATTTGCACTTGATTCACAGTGCAACTAATTTGCACAAGGAATAGGTGAAGAAGCCTTTGAACTAGATTGTGTTGCTGAAACAACAGATAAATGCATCAGGAAATAAAGCGTTTCTCATTTTTTATTACAACACTACATAGAAAATACTCGTATTTCAAGATTTCTATAAACTTACCAACATTTGTTATTCTTTTTACAGATTTTCTTCTTGTAGTTTGATTAATCAAGTGTTCAGGGGAATTTAATATTGTAGGTTTTGTATCAGCTTTAGGCCAAATATCTCCAAACGTTTCTCTATCAAAACAGTTTTCTTCAAAATGTTTTGAACAAACTTTTGAAAATTTTGCAACCACACTTTTTTATCTTGCTGCATCATTAGGAAAAGTACAAGTACGCAAAACAATCATCCATGATAATCCGAAAATGCATGAATCAGCATCTAGATCTTCATAATTTTAGCACAACAAAAAATATTAAAACATCTCAAAATATTAATACAAATTAATAACCTACCTATGAAACGTTACTCCTCCTTACACGTACTTCTCGTTGCAGCCAAAACATCAACAATACTGAACCATGGTTCTGTTTGCAAGAACTCGTCAAAATAAACCTCAAAGACGTTTGGATCGTTAGCAGTAAGCAAATTTCGTCAACGTCCCAAAATTGCGCTGTAGCACCAGAATACAAACAGCACGCAAAGGTACATTACACACAATACGAGCAGCCGGTATCCCCACCGCATGCTGAAACCTGCGCAGTGGGCTCATGCGCATCTCTCCTACGTGACCGCTGAACTACGGGAGAGAACTAATTGAACTACTGAACGAATGAACGATGACCGGCGAACTAAATGAACTAAATGAACTAGTGAACTAGTGAACTAAATGAACTAAAAGAACTAGGAATGTGACCATAGAGGAGAGATACAACTAGAGTGCGCGTGAGCCTACTGCGCAGGTTTCAACATGTGGTGGTCGTAAGTCACGTGACTTCGGGACACCGGCAGCTCGTGCGGTACGCTGCTGTATGTAGCGTTTCGTGCTGTTTGCTGTTTGTGGTGCTACAGCGTAATTAATTTGGGACGTTGTGGATATTTGTTCATTGCTTACGATCCAAAATTCTTTTTCTTTTCAAGAAGTGCAATAACAATTTAACTTTGCAAATTGTGTTCCACAGGATGAAACAACTGTGTACATGTCAGTTCATGCCAGTATGCAAGTGTGCCACAAGTAAATGATCCTGAACTTGGCAGTGAGGTACCAACTGACCCATAAGTACTTGCCATCAGTACACAATCTTGAAACTAGATTGTCTCCCTATGTTGTGGACATTGTAACTTATATTGGAAAAAAATTTAGTTAGAAAGTTGCAAAAGTCTCTTGCTTATGTGAACTGTAAGCTTAGTTCTTTGCTGGACTGATACTGATGAAGGATCATATTCCTTCATTCAGAGGAAAGATGATTATGGACTTCTGCAGATGTTATAAAAATCTGCAAAAGAGCAGAGGTAGAAGTAAGAATACTTCAGGGGAGAGGTGACATTTTTAAAAAGGCAGCATGTAGTACAATTGTAAATAATGTCTGAGAGGAATTTGTGAATAGTTCTGTTTTTAGTAATTTAACATATCATATTATTGGTCAAGAGGTCATAATGAATCACAGGATGTATTTAATAAAGGCAATATTGTTTAAATATATTGACATACGATTAAAACATTTAGGAAGAGAGCACACCCAAATTTACCAAAAAAATAGTATGGATCAGTTAACAACAATGATTTTATTTAGATGACATTAATCCTATGTGTATTTACTGGTGTAAGTTGTGTTTATAGTATGTTAGAGTTAGTAATTTGTATGATTGTAGTTGATTTTTATAGTAAATTCTTTGAAGAATATGTACTTTACCTTCCAGGTCAAAGACCCTCATTTCGATCAGGTTTTTGTCCAGTTTTCCTGATCCATTGAGCAAATGCTGAGATGTCCCCTTGTTTTGCTTTTGGATATAAATGTAGCTTCAATACGCCCGTGTTTTTCTTGAGCTTACTTGCTACTAGTGGTAGGAGTAAAGCCAGTGGCATGTTACTGTTGTTAGTAATATAAAGAAAAAATAAAACATGCAGTTTGTTTATCGATGCAAATAGGTTTTATATAACTTGGGAGGGAAAATGTCAAATGTTATAGCTAAAATATAGCTTTTGAAGCTCAAGAAAATGAGTGCAGATGGAACTTTTTCCCCATATATCACATACAGTTTTTACTGTTTTTGACTAAATAAATCAAAGGTAAAAGCCTTTTTTCCCTCTATAAATCCTTGAAATATCATTTTGATAACTTGCTATTATAAATGTCACTGATGTGGATCTTCAATAGTAGAATGCCTAACATTGAGTAATAACAGAAATTTGGATTAATGCATCCCATGGAGTTAATTTTACAAATATCTTTTATTTATAGACCTATGTAATTGTACTTGTAAAACAGGTTTAGTGGAGTATGCGGTTGAAAGTGACAAGTTTGACAAAAATCGGAATTTTCATGTACTTGAGCAAATAGAGCAGAAAAACTTAAATTCACTTTTCTGCTATAAACAACATTTTTAGGGTTGATTAATAAATGAGAAAAAAACGCTGGAATGAAACATCTTACGTACGTATAAAAATAAAATCATTTAATGCGAGACGGGTTTTCTTGTAGATGCCACCTAGCTGTCCCAAAGTCACGTGACACTGGCGCGAGAGATGTTGATACCCGGCCGGGCCTTCTGCGCAGCTCGGTGCGCACTCTAGTATATCTCTCCTCTATGAATGTGACCGGCGAACTATGAACGATGACCGTGACAGATGAACTATAGTTCACTAAATGGTCGTTCCGTATCGTATCGTTCCTTTTCAAGAATAGTTCAACTGAACTAGTTCGTTCGCGATCGACACATCCCTAGTGGTACCCAACCCAAGGAGGTTATAACAAATAGTATAAAAGATAATTCTGTCACCAAAATATTCGAGGAGTTTCCACTATTATCTTTTATACTATTTGGTTATAATACATATAACCTACTTGACCCAACCACAGCATCTTTCGGCTTTCTTTATCCCTTGAATTTTGAACTTTCCTACGAGTTTCGTACGTTTTGTCGCTAACGGGAAGTCAGATCGTTAATTTGTGATCTGGCCGTGAATATGGAAGATATAAATATTTTAGCTGAAAGCATTATTAAAATAGAAAATGTAAGTATGTTTTTGGTACAATGCGAAAACGTGATTTGTCAATATTTACGAAGGCCTATAATTTATAATTACAATTCACGAACACTGAATTAACTTAGTAGTAATGTATGTTTTAAGTGCAGCGTATGTTATTGGTGGGAATCCTTTTACAAGCTGTTTTTTGTATTACGACCAGGTTAAAGAAGAATCTACAAATGGGAGCGAAGATTTTTGTTGGAATGGCTTTGTGAGTAAATGCCCTTGGATTCAAGACCACACTATTAATTCTAGGAATAGCTGATGGTGGTTGGTCACATAATTAGAATCTCTTACTTTGCCAAAGCTTCACTTGTGAAGGAAAGAACAATGAAGTACCAAAAGATCGGGTAACTAGAAGTTTTTAAATAAATGACCAACAACCATTAACCCTTCCTAGAATTTGTTAGTAATAATTTTATAAAAGTATTAGGAGCACAATCTAATCAATGATTTGTTGTAAACAGAAAGAAATACAAAATTTGACATGAAAGAGGTTAGAAGAAGTAGCAACCATAATGTTGGAGCAGGGTTTTTTCGGAATTGAAGAGGTGATTGTAATAGTTTGTGTTAGTTTTTAGTGCTTATTTGTCCATGAGTTCCTAATTGGGGCAGGAGAAAATTGAAGGTTTCACAGAAATTTCTAATTAGTTGTTGATGCTATAGGAGAACTGTCAATGATGGTCTTAGAATGAGCTACTGTGATGAAAACTTTTCCTGTTTTCTTCAATTTATTTTCAAATCAAGCTTTTTTTTTAGCGCTGCATAACCATAGCACTGTGTAACACTAATGAAGCATTGGAAAACAAAGTAACAAGAGATTATTAGAACTCGTTACAGAAATTATGCAAGAATAAAGTTTGGAAACCCTTTGGTAACTCGTTTACGAAATGCCTTGTCAGTTACAGACTATAATGTTTTAATTGTAAACCTGTGTAATTCTCATTATGAATAAAAGATAGAGATAGGTTCACAAATTAATATCAAGAGTTGAAATTTAAGTTTACATTCATTATAACAGAATTATTGTGGATTCTTAGGTTACGTTGCTTGTAAATTGTTCCTCTTAAGTTTTGTGAAGGTAAGTTAAAGCTTTCTGTTCTGCAAGCCCCTAAATATTTGATCCTATTTTATTAATGTCAGATTTTGTGAAGAAAGGATGTTGTGTTTCTCCTGAGATTTTCTTTCTTTTCTTAAGAACTGGGCAACAAATTTTGATGTAAGAAGGTCAGTGGGGTTTTTAGGGAGGGTCTGTCCACCCTGGTTGACAGCATTTTAGGGGTGACACTAATTAAAAATTTTAATAATTGCAGATTGTAGATTTTAATGAAATTGTAGATAAGATTGCCGCCTTTTAATCTTGAAAAATGTTTTTTAGTAAAAAAACATGCCTTTCTTAACTAATTATTCAGAAACACACAGATTTTTTATATAATAAATAAATTTCGTATGCAAATATACTTGTATTTTGATTAAATAATGTATAAACTGTTCTGTAATAGATATATTTATATTTAATTTAGGAAGGTGATACCATTAGTTTTGCCCCGACTGACACCAAATGAAGCTACGCCACTGAGGAAGGTCCACATATATTTAATGAGTTGAGGAAAGGAATGGAATGTTGCTTAAATACCTTGATTGAGGATTCTAAGATGGAAACGTTAAATAGGCTCATTTGTATTTAAATTGAATGTTATAAAAATGGCTCCTAATGTTATAGTGAAAATCCAGTAGAGTAACCGGCTGTAACAAAGAACCTTGCTTTATTGATGTTTTGTTGCTCGATGCGAATAAGAACATCAACGAAATTCTGAAATATGTTTTTAGTAATGATAGAAGAACGATCTGTGACGTTTTAAGGTGTGCTAAAGAAGTGTTAGTCTAGTGTTTAAGTATTTGAAATCTGAGACAAGTTGTATTCAATAATCTGTCACTGATTCTCATCTGATTTGGGATTATTCTTTATGCCTTTTGACTTTGGGCAAATGCAGTGAGAGTTTCGTTGTACTTCTAGGTAACAGAGGTAGATTTTCTGTCTCGCACCACTGTCTCATATATTCATATGCTCTTTATGTATAGATAAATACCGAATGTAATCTTGCAATTGTAGATTTAGCTTTAAAATTTGTTCAAATTGCAAAACTGTTCATCGATGATATTTGCTACAACAAAAACTCATTTAAAATTTTTTTGTGGCGTCTGTTAAAATACAATTAAATGGCATTAAATTAATTGATTGAAATATGCACCAAGGTTTAGTGTAACACAGAGTTAATTTTGTGCGATCACATGATTTATTAGTGTAGTTTGAATGAGGCTCTCCATATTTGGGCAACAATATCCTTTGTTACAACTTGCATTTTGTAGTAAATTTAAGTTTTTGAGAAAAAATAATTTTAAATAAAGTAAATTAATTTGTTGGCTACATACACTTGAATGCCACTTTTGAAATACCAGGGATTGTTGCTTTTGCCATTAGAAAATATATTTTGATTTCATAAAAAATATTGTGAAAATATTAGTCTTGACCATTCTTGCATTGTTTCTGTAAAGTAGGAGTTTTGATTTGCTGATCGGTGAGCAAAGTTAATTTTCTTTTTAATATAAATTGTGAATAAATGTCTCTTTTAGATTCACAATTTAATGATCTGGCTTTGATTTTTGATAGGGTTTAGTTATATCCTTGGCTTATTCCACCATAAATATTAGCTTTAGAAAATATTTATAAAACACATTTCATGTGGTAATGAGCATAACATGTGTTGCTTATTTTATTAACAAGAACTAATTCCTTAATGTCTTTGACTTAAGAAGCATCTTATTATAGAGAGTTATTCTTTCAAAATTTCCAGTGTCAACGCAGCCTGTTCGTCATGCCAACTAATTGCTTATTTGTAAGACTGAAGTTACTATTGTAGACTGCTATACTGCTACACTGCTATACTGAAAGACAGCTGTCAATCTAAATTTCATAGGATGTAATTAGTAATGGCAGAATTCTTTCAATACCAGTAATTGTAATTGAGAGAACCACTCAGTTTGATAAAGTGGTTGAAAAATAACAAATAATAAATTGTAAATTGGTATTCTAGATTCGGACAGGAAAAATCTGTACACTTTTTTTTTTTTTTGTAATTTAGAGGAGAATAAAAGGGGGTGTGAAAAGAAGTTTAAAATTCTTTTTAACTATCATGCTACATGTTTTCGAAAATACACTGTTTTTCAATTCTCACAAATATCTTCCAAAATACTTATATTTGTATGATAATGATCAACCTATAATAAATCAAATAGTTAATTTATGTGATCTCATCATCAGTGTGAACATTGCCTCATAAATATACACATTGCTAAAAATAGTAATATACCATAAAAAATTGATTGATGAGTATATATGTGTTCATGTTCCGACTTAACTCTTCATCACGGCAACAATGACATTTCAACAAAACTTGAAGGAAGTTATTACTGGGCAATTAAGTGTGAAAAGGAATACATGGGGGGTAAGACACATCCGGAAGGGTGGGTAGGAAAAGAGTGACATTTACAAACAGAGCCATTAATGATTAAACTTCAGCAATATGTTTTGTTGTAGTTTCTGTCAGATTACATGGAATATTTCATACTGTGTCCACCGCAGAATATTTCCTTCCATCATCTATGCTGCGTAAATGTATCGCATCCAACCAAAAGTAAGAAGAAAAAAGCATATCTTCTCGGTTATATGAGAATGATTTTGATGAGTGAGAATTTCCGTTATTCTAGAAATAAATGTCTTCATAGAAGCTAATACTGTTAGAAAAATCAGTAGATTGATAGCTTCACCTTTATCAGGATCGAATCACTTCATGATTATCAGATTGGTGTATTTACTATTATAGTTTTTTTGACAAACACTATTAATTATAAATTGCACCATTATTTATGCAAACTGTTGAAGGGCAATTTTTCTTATTAATTTTGAAACCTCTTATCTTATGTTTTTAATCCCAAGTTGAAGTAAATTCTAATGGTACTTAAAACATTGTTCCCTCTTTGAGAGTTATGTTATAGGAACAAACATTGCAACAATGCAGGACCAGGGGCACCCAGGCTGTGGGGCAGCTGAAGCAACTCTCTCCAGGCCCTCGCTTAAGTGAACCGTGAAAGATTTTTTCAATAATTTGCTAAAAATATTTTCAAAAAACTGGTATAAACAATCATTCACCAAGTGTACTAAAACACAACAACTGAAATAACAAAACGCAAGGAAACTCAAGGAATCAGGTGGCTACGCGGTCCCACCCCCGCGTTTCAATCTACAGCTTTTTAGTTCTGTTCGGAATTTCTTTGTGGAATAATATAATGTTTGGAAAAAATACACAAACACAGGAATTTTTTTTTGTTTAAAAATTTAGGTGTATTTATTTATGATAATAGTCCATTAAGTAATTAGGCCAGACATGGTCACTGTGCCCGCTCAGAGCACATTGATAGGCGGCATGTGCATTGCAGGTTGCATAATGGTTTTGTTCGTAATATTCCCTTCCCACGCACACCTTTAGGACTATCTTACCCCAGTGTATTATTCTTCCCATTGTAATTACCCACAAATAATATATACCAATTTTTGTTCAAATGACAGTGTTTCCACGTTTAAGAGTTAAGCTGGAAGACAAACACACACATAGACATATCAATCCTTTTTTTGTATATTAAGATTTTTGGTAATGCGTACATTGATTATGCAATGTTTACACTCGCGATAAGATGACTGGTAGTATTACATATTAAAACTATTATATTTATTATAGGTTGCTTATAATTTCACAAACATCAGTATTTTTGCACACATTTTAAAGGATTGAAAAAAGTTTGTTTGTTGTTTTTATAATATATAGTGTGCTTGGTAATTGATTTTGAAAAATGTTTTTTATGTATGAAATATTTGGGAAATGTTATCCCCTTTAAAATTCAGTCGATACTTTTTCCTAACGACTAAAGGTTAAAGAAGAATAGATAAAAACGAAACAAGTCAGAAAAAGGGCCTCCCGAAGTTAGCAGAGGGTCTGGGCAGTTGAAAACTTGGGTTTTAACTAGTGCCAGGGTATATACAACTGACTCAAAGAAAAAGGTTTTATGACATTTTTCCAGGTAACCCCCTTTCAGTACCTACCGATTGGAATGTCAGTCTCTTTCCACAGTCGAGGCTGGTTGGGTCCTGATAGAACCAACACACGTCCCTCCCCAATAGGTAGTGAAGCAAATATTGTGAGAGCGTTTTGAGTGAAATGTAACCAATATAAGATAATTGCCTGGCGTTAATTGAGAAATAATTGTCGTGAATTTGTGGGCAGAATCACATTCTTTTACCGGACCCAAAATTTAAAGAACATTTTAAAACTATTATTAAAATACAATTTTCTTTATTCCAATGCGTTATTTATAATTTTCTTTCACAGCGCTATTCAAAATGTAAGTTTGACGGCACCTAACCAACCACAGTGGATTAAAGCATTACATGGCTCTCCTGAGGCTTCAGTTGAATGTTACTTTGATGTGGAGGTTCTATTTGATTTAGAGCACAAGAGCAAATTGCGAAGTGGGGGCACCAAGAAGTAAATTTTGAAAAGTGTAAAAATAGATTCCGAAGGATCTCCTTTTGTAGAATGACGCCAAAAACACACAACAGAAAACAGACTTCAATTAACAGTTCATTTCACTAATTGTTCGATCAAGGTGACCAAACTGTTAGTATTTCAGAGTTGACATGGTACATTCATTTTAGTGTCTGTAATTTGTTTGATTACATTTTTTGCACTTTTGCAGGTATTTAATTTTTACATGACAGAAATATTGTGTTTGGAACATTTTTTTTTCTCCTATTTGACTCCTGTTGACTGACAAAGGTTGACTGACTTTTACAAATTGTTTATTACATGTGTGTATTTTATCACTCAAGAATTATCTATATTTGTGTGCATTACTGCTCTGAAACATTCAATTTAATACAATCGAGCACCCTTGTTTCGAGTAGTCTTCTATGAGTTCCTTATTTCTTAAATGTGTGTGATTTTTATATTGAAGAAACATTAATGTTTGTATAATCATTGGTTTTTTAACTAATTTGACTTGAGTGTGTAATAAAAGAAATGAAATTTGTTATGAGCCATGCTAAGGTCAATTAGGCATTGTTGAAAGATTGGCAGCACTAGAAAGATTTAAGAAATAAAGAAAATATTTCAAAGGCTAGAAGAATTATAAACTTTACTACTGTGCTATGTACTAATAAATAAGTAAAATATTAAATAATATTAAGTAATAATATTAGAAAAGAAAAGAAAAGCCCACCCACACACACTAAATGCATTTCCAATTTAAAACTAGCATATACTAAAAAGAATATCCAATGACAACAGTTTAGTTACAAATAATTTTGTTACCACCAATGAACATTTAGTCAAATGAACTAATATTTGAAGTCTGTTGTCAGTCCCAATGAGATCAATAACACAGGTGATATCTCACAATTTAACCAGATGCAATAAACTAGTAACTTGATTTTTAACATACTACCATAAAATCAACATAGCTTCATGGTGTTCCAATATACCACCCCATAGGGGTGGAAATTAGGATTATTGTGATAATTCAGTGATCACAGTTCATGTTTTATAATTACCTTTGTTTTACAAATCAACAATTATAGCATAAACCACCCCAATATATAAACAAGATATAATAGAAATAAACAATTTACATTGGTGTTTCCCAGTGAGGTTGGTATCAATCCTTGGAGATCGATGAAATGTTAGGGGGAGTTAATGGTGATCAGGGGATAAATTAGGGTTCAATAGCCAAATATGCTCAGGTAACTGATTGGTGGTATTCAAAATTCTATTGATTACAAAAAATTATTGTTAATTGTTTTTATGTAAAGGTTTACAACATCACTAGGTTATATTCGCAAAAATCGATAATTATAATAGTACTCCAAATTATACAACACAAACCAAATAAGCAATTTTTCCAAAACTTCTGTACATATTTTTTAGCCCGTTGTTATCCGGTTGTGTAAAAGCAATCATTTATATTATGATTACTTTGTTTGTTGTAACTTACTGACAGAAAATGTCAATGAGATTGATGAAGCCAAACTTGTTTTAAAAGAGGTCAATGCTGTGAATACATTATTTATACAAAAGTCATTATTCAAGAATATCTGTTTTACAATCAGACCTAGATATGTGGAAGTGCATGCTTAAATATTAACAAGTAAAAAAATGTTCAACCCTATTGTCAGTATCTAAATACAATAAATGGTAACACTAATAAAGAAAAAGTAAAATAGAAAACTATTGTTGGTAATAGTAAAATAAAAAAGCCATATGTTCTAATCAAATACAAAGCATAAAATGATTGGTAGTACATCAGTAAAAATCAGTTAAATGTCCTGCAGTAAAATAAAGACAATGAAATAAGCAAACTAATGAAGTAGAGGAAATAAATTACATTGAAAACAATTATTCACATGCAACATAAAACATTTGTAACATACAAATACTAGCAAAGACAACGAAGCACATTTATTAAAATTTCAAAATGTAAAATATAAGGAGTATCATGCTGTAACAAGCAAAAAATATCTAAGGCAATTACCCCGCTGTTAAATAAAACAAAAAGTTAATATTTCCATTAGACAAAACTTGTAATCAAAAATAAAACCCAAGTCAATAATTCATATTAAAAAATTAGTAAATATTTTTTAATAGGTCATAGCCCATATCCACATACTCATCTGAAACTCGGTTGTACAAATGAGGGGCCCAAAAGGGGGGAGGGAGGAAATATGTTTAAAAAGTGGATTTAAATATGGAAAAAAAAAGTTTAATGATTAAACCACTTCTTTGATCTTGTGGAAAATGATATGCTAGCATAGCAAAGAAGATTTATGTAGATCTTTTATGGAAAGAACAAACTATGGGCAAAATTTTTAGACTACGATTTTTGTTAACTGATCGAAGAAAATACAATATTAAAACATAACCATGGGTAACTCTTAGCTTACACCTGTAAATTTTATTTGAATCTACCGCATCGACAATTTTTACAAGTCAATCAAGGACCATCATTTTTTTCTGGTTCCGAATGAAGGTAAAGAATGCTAATATGCACCAGGTCAGACTCTCTGCCATGTATGTAATTTTTGTTATGCGATAATCCTTCTGTCTCGTCTTTCTTTAGAGTGATATATCTGATCCGTAAACAGCGTGAATTGAGTGCAGTATTATTTGAAATAAGAGTTGGTTTTCAAGTAATAGAATTGACAAGTATTTTGTGCGAATAAAAATTTAACCTTAAAAGTGATCTCTTCTGTGTTAATTACTTATTTAAAATATTAATCCTAACAATGAATTAGTATTTCTTGTGTTAATAACATTTGAAAGTATGAAAACCAAAGTAATGTAAGAATTTTAATAAAATGAGTTACATTAGCAACGAGATATAATTAATAACGAAGTTCGTTCTTACCTGACAGATACTTCCTCTGGTGGTCTAATTTCTTCTAACATAAATGTATCCATGTGTCATTTGGAGACTTTTAGTAACAAGAAGTACTATACAAAAAATTGTTTATTGAATCAATTGACTATCAAAATACTATCCTCATAAAAAGGCCGTTTAATAATATTTTAATAATAAATAGATAAATAGATAGGAAATAAATATTCTAGTAATAAATAAATTATTAGACATTTCTGTGGATACCCTGATCCTAAACTTTTCCAGTTTTTGATTGCAGTAGCATTCTTAGCAAATGTGTTAATTCCAGTGACAGAACTTTCTTTTCAGGTGAGCTGAGATGTTTTCGTTTTATTTTTTGCACATCCGTATGATACTGCAACTAATCATGACATGCAACTAAGGTCACACCGACATATAGACACATAATAACTTAATAAAATATGATTATGTTTATCACAATTTTATGTTAATGATCATTAGCAACAAAATAATTATGGAATGTTGTCTTATAAAGTTTAAAAATATAGAACTGGTAGCACAAATGGAATTCACTTACCTCCAATAATTTTGCCACTCATGATGTATCAAAGATGTGAGTGAGACGAGTTCCTTCTTTCATGAATTCTTTCCATAATCGGCAGTGTTTATTTCAATTGAAAATAATTTTGAATTCATGTGATTTTTACCCAAGAACAGGTGTCTATGTCTTGAGTTGAGCCATTCCTAACTTAAATTAACTCAATATAATGAAACATAGCAAGTAATAAATTAATATTCTATGAAATAAAATAAAAAAATGAATTGATTGAACCTTAAACTAAAATACGAAAACCAAAATAATTGATGAACAGACTAAATAGTAGCTGAGATAAGTATTGTAATAATAAGTGTTTTCACTGAGAGCACTACAAGATGTGAAATAACTAAAATAAAACAAATGTAGAATTATGGAAACAAGTCACTCGAAATAATGACTAACGATCACAGTGCATTTGCTCCGGTGACGTGTTGGCGGAATCTCCAAAAGTCGTCATTTTTTTGTTGCAAACCTCTATCAAAAACTTGTCACTATTCCCAATATTACGATATATATGAGGCTATTCTGGTAATGTTGGCAACAACAATTGCCAACACAAAAAGAAATTAAAATACCTAATGATGCTTTGCAGTTCATACGACAGTAACATTTTTCAGAAGTTTAATTTTAGTCCACACTTTAAGGTGAATCAAACAATGGAGGAGGAAATTTTGTAAACAATAATTACGGATTGTTCAATAAGTATTCCTTAAAGCATTTCGTAATCAGAGATGAAGAGTATAATAATTACATTATAAATAATAGATATTTTTATAGTGTATTAAACTGTACAAATAATAAATTATTAGACATTTCTATGGATACCCTGAATTTGAACTCTCGTAGATTTTTATTGCAGTAAAATTTTTAGCAAATGTATTAATTCCAGTGAGAGAAAACATTCTTTGCACGTGAACTTCAGATGTTTTTGTATTATATTTTTGCATGTCTTTATGACACTGCAACTGAGATTACACCCTCGTACAAACAAGTAATAACTTTATAAAATATAATTATATTTATTACAATCTTAGGTTAATGATCATTAGCAACAATGCATATCTAAATGTGAAAAATTCTCTTATAAAACTGTTAAAAAATATTGGACTGGTAACACAAAAGGAATTCACTTACCTACAATAATTTTGCAACCCATGATGTAACAAATATGTGACACAAATATGTAAAAATTTTCATGCAAACATCAACATGAATAAGACAATTGTAACTCCTTTATACAGCTCCAACAGGTCACAGTGACAGGTAATTCGCAGATATTTGGAGGCGCAAAGTGAATTCCATTGCTGCAGACCCTGCATTGTTGCTATTCTGAAATCTATTATTTTTTTTACTTTTTATTTCGAATATTTCAATTTAAATAATTTCGAAAATATTGTGTAAATATATAACAAAATGTCGCTCAGGTTTGCTGCTGGTTTTCAAGGACTTGTAATGAGATGGGATTGGTGCCTGAATGTACAGGGTGATCATGTGGAAAACTGAAATAAATATCAGAAAGATACTTTGATTGCACTTGCCTCAATTCCGTTTTTCTGACTTCTTTATTGACTTAAGTCATTTTAATTAATTAAGTCATATTTAATTGATGTCTGTCATATTTTTTGTTTTGATCTCTGCCTGGAGTTGACATCCATTTTTATTTTCCCGTATACTATACGTACGTATGGAGGGAAAGTTACGTCGTGCTGGCGGATTTTCGGAAGAAAAACTCTTATTACATGGCCGTGGTAACGAAAAAGTGGAGAAATCCAGTTGCTAAATTAAGAAAAAAATCAAACGTAGTGCAGCCAGAATCCCTATTTTGTGGGTCCTATACCGAAAAACCAATTGAAAGCAAAACGTCCGTCCGTGAACAACGCTAGCGACTAAACCGTTCAGCCGATTTTCTCCAAAATTGATGCTCCCCGATCGATCTGAATGATCTCCCGACCCCTTGAATTTGAATCCGATATTTTAAGTTTGGAGGGTACTTTATATGAAGCCTCTGGGACGTATTCAAATATTTTCAAAAAAATGGTGCCAACATTTTTGAGTGAAGTTTTTTGTTGGATAGTCTGAAAGTTATTTAGGAGAATGGCGTAGGTATCATGTCGGTTGAAAACTCAGAATTTTCGAAAATTGAAAGATTGAATTTTTGTCAGCGTTTTCCTCCAACTATAAAATTGCAGATAGAGATTTTTCCTCCAAATGAAATTTCTTCTCCAAAGTGAGTTCTTTCATTACGGTCATGTAGATTTTTTTTTTAGAGTTCTAGTAGTTTTTGCACAATATTGCGTGGAATATGCGCAATCTTAAAAAATTACAAAAACAAGATTTTCTCAAAAACGGCTCAAACTTTTTTCTTTAAACTTTTGATAGGGGTAGTACTAAGTGTACTCTGAGATGACATAAACGCTATGTTGGTCTATTTTGTTTTTTCAAAAATTATAAAAATGAAATTTTTTCGACTTATATCTCACGTTGTTGATATTTGCATTAGCGGCGATTTTTTACATTCCTATATTTACGAGTGCATAGGCTTTAAGTAATTTTCTACAAAGATTTTTGAATGTCAACAGTTTTCTCTGAAAACTAGCCCACTATTACGTATTTTCAGAAACCCTCAAATTCCATTTTCTCATAAATGGCTCCAATTTTTTTCTTCAAACTTTTCGAATGGATAGTGCGAATTGTACTCTTTAAATTGACGTAAAGTTCATTTTGGGATTTTTTTGTTTTTTCAAAAATTACACAAATGTAATTTTTTCGAGAGGTTTCTCAAATCGTTAATATGCAAATTAGCAGCAATTTGTGAATGTATGTGGTTCAAATGACTTCAAATGAAGTTTTTTTGATTACTCAAAAATTTTCTCTGACAATGAACTTCGAATTTTCTCATTTTTAGTAGCGCTTAAACGCAATTACGGACTAGGTTTTTGTGTTGTTTAATATTCTAAAATGTGCGTCGTAAATTAGAATTTGCAATTTGTATAATTTTTTTTGATTCTTTTTACATTTGACCTTTGCTATACATTTACACATTAATCTTTAAAGAAATGCTTTATTTTCAAATATTGGAAATAAAAGTACTAGCTCTTTAAGGGAGTATCGACAATGCAGGAAACGCAACAATTGAATTCCGTTCCGCTGTCGCGAATTTCTGTGAATTACGTGTCATTGTTGTGACTTGATAGTGCTATACGGTATTAGACTTGTTTTTTCCCATGCAATTTTACAAAACTTTGTATTATATTTTTATGCTGTTATGGAATTCACATAGTTTTGACAACACTGCGATGGAAACAGTGAGTTGTTCGCACTATGAAAGATACATAGGTGTGTTCACTCCCAGTCTAAAACTGAAGCTTTTGTGAGGCTAGTTCTCACAGTTCTCGCATATAACTGCTGCGATCTTTGGGTCTCTTTTGGGTTAGGTCGTGAGTGGTCGTGTAATGTGTAACAGCCACAGTTGAAGATGTCATCTTCAGATGTATATCTTACACCGCGACCCAAACCGATCGTGCGCACCCTACGTAGAAGTGAGGAACTAGCCTCAAACTGGCTTCAGAAAATTTACCACAAAGGCGGGTAGTTACCATACCTATATATCTTTAATCGTGGTTGATCGTTTCTTGTTTCAATTGGACGTTTTCAAATAATACGAGGGGCATTCAATAATTACAAACACAAATTAGTCTGGAGACATACACGTTTGATTTGCAAAACAGGACTTTTCCAGCTTTTTAATATATTCCCCACCAAGATTTATGCATTTGTTTCAACGGGTTGTCAGCTTCTTTTAACGTCAGCAAATAACTTTTTATCTTGGTGTTTGAACCAATTTCCCACAATTTTTGGACAACCTCGTTATCTTGGAACGTCTTCCCACGTAATGCCTACTTCAGTTGACGTACAAATGGAAATCATTTGGTGCTGAATCAGGACTGAAAGGAAGTTGAGGCAGTTCCTCCCAACTCCTCTTGTCGATTGTTTCGCGGCCTTGTTGATCAGTATGGGGACGTTCGTTGTTTTGTTGGAGAATCACACCTTTCTGAGATCCACGTCGTTTCTCTAACATTAATGGCTTCACCTTGTCCAATAGCATATCTAAACAAAAATGTCTGTTTATTATTCGCAGTTCTTTGTGATAATCACAAAAAAACACGCAACTACAGCGTCCCCAAACACAGTCAATATGACACTTGCAGATGCGGCCAGATCGATGTTTGTCTGTCACTGAGCCTTGACCACTTTTGAACTGTTCTGCCCACTTGTAAAAATTCTCGTTGTTCTTACAAATTTCATCATATACTGTGGTCGTTCTAGAATATGTATTAGTTGGTTTTTCACCTTCATAAGTTCGATGCGAATCGCAGAACGTTGTTCATTCAATGTGGAATTTTCAAGTGGACTCCACATCGTTCAGCTTTATTTCAAGGTTATAAACACAACTAAACTGACCCTCCGGATGGCCAGGGCTCATCCCAGAGATGCCAACTTAAGATCCTAAAAGTACCAAACTAGTCCTGCGCACTGTTTTCTTCTCCAGATCAATTTGTCTCTTTAATTATTGAAGACCTACGTAGCGAAGGTGTAGAAAGTGCAGTATTTCAATTCTATGTAAGTGCTTCCAATAATATGGGAAGGTATGTACTGTTCGACCACCACTAGTTTGGGAATAGGTTTGAAATGTCCTGACACTCACGGTACCATATGGTTAGTTTATTTTCTGTTAGTATTTTGTTTTGCCATGCTTTTGTTCTGTGCAGGAGGAGTTGGAGCCTCCAGTTGCTGTATTTGTGGGGCCACAGGTGAAGCAAGAGGCAGCTTGTAGTGATGCAGAGAAGGTAAGAGTTACTTTGACTGTCTCCATTTCGGCGTCTGAAGTTCTCATAGCGTGGTTTCTGGTTTGTTCTCCGCACTGATTCCTAGAGTTGTCATGATTGAAATTGCTGCAGAGTGTATCACCATATGTAAAGTTCCTAGATCGTGTGACGTATTGACAAACTGTGAAAAATGTGTGTGTTCATTTTGTCGAACAAGCGAGCTAACTTCTTCGAAGTGTTTAATTTTCAGTTATCGTTTTCATTATTGTCGTAATAGTCATACATCGCATTCCAGGGAAAGGTCTCCCGCTTCATAGGTTGCCCCCCCCCCTTTGAAACCCATTGGTCGTTTTGTTACACTTCAAGTTGTGCCAGTCCTGAAGAGCATAACACTTTTCATTGAACCGTGGCTATCATACAGCTCGACAGCTAATATGGCAAATATGGACTAGAATTTCATTATAAATAGAAACCATGCTTAATGTGTAATTTCTATTTATTTTGTAAACGATGAAAATGAAAAATAGCACATTATTAAACGATAATACATCATTTTGAGAAATAGTACATTGTGATATGATGTAATGATGGGTATTAATACACGATGGGATATTACGATACGAGCGAGTATCGTAAACTTCACACGAGTGTTAATACCATTTACATCGAGTTTCATCCGGTACTTTTCCTTCGATGTATGGTAACTTTTATAAGTTGAACGTCTCTATTGAATCGTTTCCTGGAAGGATATGCAGGATTCAGCTAAGACCACCTACCGGACACCTCTCTACCCCCCCCCCGCAGGTGGCTTTGTTTTGCCAGATCGCCTGCGAGGGAGTACAGAAGTTTGGCAATAATTCCGACGTTACTATTTTCGCTTTCTCTTTTTCTGGAAATGTCAACTCCACCAGAGAGAACCACCATTCACTAGACATTTTAAACTAAAGAATTGACCTGTTTTTTAGGGCAACCACACGACAGCAACATACAAGACAAAGTGACTGCCGTTGAGATCTTAGTCACTCAAATGTTCTCTCCAGTATCGCCCAGTGCGCTATTCAAATAGATTCAAAGTGAAATTACGATCCATTTTATTTTAAATATTTCACGTAAAATATTACTAATAATAAACGCAATTTTAAAATACACATTCGAGCGAAACATTTACTACAAGGATTCTGAATGATTAATGTAGTGCAAATATTTAGCCAAGAATTTCTGCATCGGGTTGCAACCATCAAATGACAGCATTACACAATGGGAGTAGAAAAACACCCTTTTGTTGTCAGTTCTCGGAAAAGTATACTTCCGTTCCAGTCTTTCTCGTACGAATTTTAATTCTTGCGAGGTAAGGTATTTTAACTCTTTCGATTGAGCAGCAACACGTCATTATGTTTTTTTTATCCAGAATGATAAAATAATCATCAGAAATAGCGTATTACTGTTATTATTGTTGCTATTATTGTAGAAAAAGAGAATCTCATAAAAGTCCTGCATATGGAGGGTCTTGTATTTACGTTAAAAATAATATCGATTCTATCTCCTTGGCGGAATTCAATGAGTATTCCCTTTGAAAATGTTTTTGAACTTTCTGTTGTACATCTTCCTGTGCTAAAAATGACATTGCTTTGCATCTACAGGCCTCCAACAAAGAGAGCTGCAGATTACATTTTGTTCTTAGAAAAACTGGAGATAACACTAATCAAAGTTTTCAATCGCTCTTTTGAATCCATTGTTGTATGGGGTGATTTTAACATTGATTTTTTGGTCGAATCTTGCGAGAAAGAGCAGTTTCTTAATTTAATTAATTCCTTCAATTTAGATATTACAATAAAAGTACCTACACGGATCGCAGTAAATTCATAGAAGGCAATCGATCAAATTATAATTAATAAAACCACTACTCGACATGAAATTGAAACAAAAGATTTAGGATACAGTGATCACGATGCACAAATTCTTACCATTATACGAAATGCGAACGATGACACAACAAATAATACACGTATGAGTAGAGTGTTTTCTAAAAGTAAAATAAAATTATTCATTGATTACTTAGTGCAGAAGTCATGGGACGCTGTTTATAATACTATTGATACAAATGATCAATATTATTCTGTTTTTTTCAACGCTTTCATTTCATTTTAACACTTGCTTTCCTTTTCAGAAAAGAAAATTAAATATTTCACGCAAAAGCAATTCGTGGCTAACACAAGGGATTAGAACATCATGTAAAAACAAACGAGTTCTTTCTTTCATTTCTAAGCATCATAACGTATCTCAATATTTCGTCCTGTACTTTAAAAAATACAAATCATTGTTAAGAAAAGTCATAAGACAGGCTAAAATCATGAAACACGATCAGGATATTTTGAACTCAAATAACAAAACAAAATCAATGTGGGATATAGTAAAAAATGCGACCAAACCAACTAGAAACCTTGTAGAGAATGTTGTTTTAAAAGATAACGATAGAGATGTGAACGATCCGGCAACAATGGCTTGTCTCTTTAACCAATACTTTTCGAGAATTGCTGTCGATCTCACTAAGGGTTTTCAGCCACAAAATTCAACATTGACGTTTCCCTAAAAATGTTAGACACTATGTTCATTTCCGAAACCTCTTCCTATGAAATTCTCAAAATAATCGGTAAATTAAAAAATAAATATTCGGCCGGTTTAGATGAATTTCCGGATTGTTTGTTAAAGATATGCGCGCCAACCATTATACGCTCGTTATCTCACATATTTAAAGCATCTTTATGTACTGGAATTTTTCCAGATATTTTTAAAACTGCTAAGATTAAGCCGCTCTTCAAAAAAGGCAACAAAAATGAAATTCAAAATTATCGCCCAATTTCTCTTTTGTCAGTTTTTTCAAAAATATTAGAGAGACTTTTTTATGTGCGAATGGCAACCTTTCTCAATAAACACGACGCGTTTTCACATTGCCAACATGGATTCCGGAAATCAAAATCTACGGAAACAGCCATTTTTTCTTTTCTTAAAGATGTTGCCTCATCATTGGATCAAAACGAAGCAACTATTGGAAAATTTTTAGATCTTCAAAAGCTTTTGACGTCATTGATCATAACATTTTACTTTCAAAATTACCTTCATATGGAATCCGTGGTATTGCTCTAGATTGGCTATGTTCGTACCTTAAACAACGATCTCAGAGAGTAGAAATACCTTACTGGAATGATGGAACTTTATGTACACACCTTTCCGGTTCTTTGCCAATTGCACGTGGACTCCCGCAAGGATCGATTTTAGGCCCTATTCTCTTCCTATTATATGTAAATGACATGCCCTTAGCGATTCGAAACGGAAGAACAGTTCTCTTTGCGGATGATACAAATATTCTTTGACGTCGGTGAAGCTAGAACCCCCACTCTCTCAAAACTCAAAAATTCTTGCGCTATAATATTGGGCTAATATTGGGCTAATCGATTTTAGGCCCTATTCTCTTCCTATTATACGTAAATGACATGCCCTTAGCGATTCGAAACGGAAGAACAGTTCTCTTTGCGGATGATACAAATATTCTTTGACGTCGGTAAAGCTAGAACCCCCACTCTCTCAAAACTCAAAAATTCTTGCGCTATAATTGGGCTAATTTTGCGCTAATTTCAGCCCCCTTCCAAAAATTTTGGGCTACCTCCCAACACCCCGAAATTACGATATCAAATTTTGGCCGGTAAAGCTAGCACCCCCACTTTCTTAAAATTCAAATTTTTTTGCACGGTCAAAACAACTGAATTTTGGGCTTCTGGGGGCCACTTCAAAATTTCGAAAATCACCCCTAAATAAAAAATCAAAACCACTCCTAATTCTCAAATTTCAAAAATTCTTCTGCCATACGTTTAGGCGAATTTTGGGCTCCTCAGTGACATCAAGAACATTATTTTTAGTACCCCACAACACCCCAAAGCTAAGGTTTTAAAAATAGGGGTGGTAAAAGCTATCACCCCCACTTCCTCAAAACTCAAATTTTTTGTACAGTCAAAACATGTGAATTTCGGGCTCCTGGGGGACAATTTTCAAAGTTTCAAAACTCACCCCTAAATTCAAAAACAAAAAATCAAAACCACCCCTAATTCTCTAATTTCAAAAATTCTTCCGCGAACGTTTTGGGATAATTTTGGGCTCTTCAGTGGCACCAAGAACATTATTTTTGGTACTCCACAACATCCCGAAATTAAGGTTTCAAAAATAGGGGTGGTAAAGCTAGCACCCTCCACTTCCTCAAAACTGAAATTTTTTGTATGGTCGAAACAAGTGAATTTTGGGATCCCGGGGGACAATTTTCAAAGTTTCAAAACTCACCTCTAAATACGAACACAAAAAATAAAAACCACCCCTAATTCTCAAATTTCAAAATTTCTTCCTCCAAGGGTTTGGGATAATTTTGGGATCTTCAGTGACGCCAGAAACATTATTTTTGGTACCCTAGAATCTCTGAAATTAAGGTTAAAAATTGTGGGTTTTTAATTTAACACGCATCCGTACTGAAAATTAGAAAATATTTGTATGGTCGTAAACATACGAAATTTTTGTTGCTTTTCAAAATTTTGAAACTCACCCCTAAGTACGATAACAAATATTTAAAACCATCCCAATAGCAACTCAACTCAAGAAATCTTGCGCCATAATTTTGGGTTCTTTAGTGTCATCAAAAAACTGCCCCGAAATCAACTTAGCAAGAACGAGGATGGAGAAGCTAGAATCTCACTATCTCAAAACTAGGAAATCCGGAGAGACTTCACACATATTCTGGGAGAATTCTACCGTACACGTGTATTTCCAACATTAAAAAAGAAAAAAAATGTATTTCTTCGGAGTTTTACTATTAATTCCGACAGGATCAACATCAAGCCTTAAAATAATTACTTTGATTCATTCCAATGTAAACATCCAATATTTCATACAAGAAAAATTCTCTCCAAACAGCAGCGACGAATTAAAATATCAAATAGTTATTTAACTATACATCTACAATTCTAAAATGAATCAAAAATAGAGAAATCCGAAAATGGGAAAAGAATAATGCCTAGTACAAAAGGCAAACTACATTTTTCTCAATCTTTCATTCGTCAAAAAAAAAAGAAAACACATTTCAGCCCAAATTTCATTTACACGTTCTATGATACATTGTATATTCGACCTGCTAAGGTCTGAGAGTCTGATTTTAGACTCTCTTCGATTCTAGTTAATGCTGATTCTATAAATTCCCAAAGCAATACTGTCTGCTTCCTCAGAGGCATTTTAAAGGGAGTTTCTACTTGGCTGAGGGGGCAATTTATGAAATCTTAAGCTCTCATTGTTAACACCAAGACACTGATTTGCGGCATGTTGCCAGCGATCGTGAAAATACTTGAAAGGTCACCTTTTACTGCAATATTATGCTACACCATGCAACACTACTAAGACAACATTGAAAACACAATTTGCTATGATTCCTGCCGGTTGCTGATTCCCGGGTTTCTGGTACCAATTTTGTTAACGCGGCGATTTAGCTCCTTTTTCAGATTTCAGATTTAGGTTATTGTTCGAGAGAGGGCATCAGTTGATTTTGGCGAGACGAACGTTATGGTATGCTCGCTCGCTCGATCTCTGAAAAGACACAGTGTACCCCTCTTTTTAGAAGATAATATAAAGAAATAAGCAATCAGAGAATAAATCGTTCAACCTTTTACCTCAGTCTCACATGAAAAGCAATGCCTTCTTTTAATCTGTATTCCACAAAATTTCACTCATGCATTCACAGTGCTTCCCGCGGAAAAATGGTTGCCCTTTGAAATGTTTTATAAAAGGCCACAAGTATGCCAACCTTGCTAAGTTAAATTGTTCTCATGGAACGTTAATACGATCGCACTGAAGCTCGTTCATTGGGCGGAGCGACTACTTTGAAAAACTTGTTTTGCCGTTTGAATTTGTGTTTTCAATGCTGTCATTGCTTTAAAAAAAACGGAAATCTTTTTAAATAATTTTCTCTGCACTAGTGCTTGGGAGTGGAGTTCGGCCGGTGCTGCTCCCTTGCGACGAGAGATGAAACCATTACGAAACCGCTGGCTCGAATGTTATTATGACTAACAAAGAAACTA
Organism: Acheta domesticus; assembly: GCA_031308135.1. Classification (NCBI taxonomy): domain Eukaryota; kingdom Metazoa; phylum Arthropoda; class Insecta; order Orthoptera; family Gryllidae; genus Acheta; species Acheta domesticus. Next base: position 283,912 of record JAHLJT010003048.1, on the reverse strand, counting down.
TATTTCCGCGCTATAAGTCCGACGCGGTACGTTCAAAATGTAAATTCTGAACTAGTAATAAAGGGCCAAAGATTGTTATTAAAAACCAATCTCCCGCCACTGCGCCAAATATGAATCCTTTTTGATGCCAATGTGCCAACACGGGCAGTTGGATGCTGCGTCGGATGCCACGCACCGCTCGCGATGTTTCCTTCTCCTTCCTTGTCATGTCCTCATCTCTTACGCGCACACACTCTCTCACATGCACTATCGCACGTACTGGGAGACCAGTCCGTAGCTCAGAACTTGCCTCGGCTAGGACCAAAACCCCGCTAGCCGACGATAGGTCGGTGCCCGTTCTCGCCTCTAAGCTCGAGAAGATCAGCATCGCCCCCGAGAGGAAAAGACACTCACGGGACTAAATATCTTGGCAGTTGACGCACGCGGAGTTACTAACAACCAAAGATTCTGATGTAAATTTTCCATGAATTGCAATGCAGATGTCAGTTGTTTTTTTAAATATTCATTTCGTGGATCTAGGAATAACCATAGCACCATGATTCAGTCCTGGCTAAAGCGTGTTGTGTCTCGCAAACATTAATGACAACCACTTGAATAACAAGCAAGTTGTAAGCACTTTCTAAGAAAATCACAGCGATCAGTCAGCTGTAAGCAAATGCAGCCTCAGAGCGAAGTCTAAATCCTTTTATTCTCCATTCTTTTTTGGTTGTCAGTGAACATAAAACACATTTTGTTGTAGGATCCTCTTGCTCCTGGCTGTGAGAGTGTTTCCGTTGCTTCAGTAAAACTGGAGGGCTGTTTTAGTGGTCCAGGTGAGTGATATCTTTTTTTATCATTTTGTAATTCTATTTTCAAAATTATTGGATGTTTACAAAACATTTCATAATTCCGCATTAATGTCATGCTACGTTTCAAGGGCGAAAGGAGCCTTTCTTGAGGTGCAAATGCTGTATCCCGAGGCCCTCACGCCGAGGATCACAATCAACGAGAGCAAAAGAAGCCTTGTTTCTGTCAGACGAACACATTTATCAGAGTTGCATCAGTAGATTATAGGGTTTGATGGAGGACTGCTCTCGGCTTTGTTGTCGAGTTACTTCGTGGTGATAAATTACTTTTACGTACGTTCGCAGGCGCAGAGGACTTTCCACCGCCACAGGACCAGGAACAGCCGATGCCAGTGCAGCCTGCTAGCAGCGCCAGCGACCTCGCTCCTCACAAGCAGCAGCACGCAGCGGAGCACCAATGCCTATGCGACGTGTGCGGAAAGGCTTTCACAAAATTAAGCAATCTGATGTGTCACAAGCACATACACTCAGGAGAACGCCCATTTTCATGCGATGTGTGTGGAAAGTCTTTTAAAGATTCAAGGCACCTCGCCGCGCACAAGCGCACTCACACAGGAGAGCGCCCATATTCATGCGATGTGTGCCTGAAGGCTTTTGCCGTGACAAGCAGCCTTGCCAAGCACAAACGCTCGCACACTGGTGAGCGCCCGTTTTCATGCGATGTGTGTGGAAAATCTTTTACACTGCGAAGCAACCTCGCCGTGCACATGCGCACTCACACGGGAGAGCGCCCATGTTCATGCGAAGTGTGTGGAAAGGCTTTCAATCACTCGGCCACCCTCGTCGTGCACAAGCGCACTCACACGGGAGAGCTCCCATATTCATGCGATGTGTGCGCAAAAGCTTTTAATACTTCAGGCCACCTCGCCGTGCACAAGCGCTCTCACACAGGAGAACGCCCATATTCATGCGATGTGTGTGGGAAGGCTTTTAAACAGTCAGCCGTCTCGTCATACACAAGCGCACTCACACGGGAGAGCGCCCGTTTTCATGCGATGTGTGCGCAAAGGCTTTTAAAGATTCAGGCACCCTCGCCGTGCACAAGCGCACTCACACGGGAAAGCGCCCATATTCATGCGAAGTGTGTGGAAAGGCTTTTAATGATTTAGGCACGCTTGCCAAGCACAAGCGCGTGCACACAGGAGAGCGCCCGTTTTCATGCGATGTGTGCGGAAAGGCTTTTAATAATTCAGTCCACCTCGCCGGGCACAAGCGCTCTCACACAGGAGAGCGCCCATATTCTTGCGATGTGTGCGGGAAGGCTTTTAATCAGACAAGTAACCTCGCCGCGCACAAGCGCACTCACACGGGAGAGCGCCCATATTCATGCGATGTGTGCGGGAAGGCTTTTAATCGGACAAGTAACCTCGCCGCGCACAAGCGCACTCACACGGGAGAGCACCCATATTCATGCGATGTGTGCGGGAAGGCTTTTAATCGGACAAGTAACCTCGCCGTGCACATGCGCACGCACACGGGAGAGCGCCCAATTGGCTGCGACGTGTGCTCGCTTCGCTTCAGTACTAAGTCCGCGATGATATCTCACTGGCAACGCATTCACGTCACAAAGTAAACTGTTTCTGTTGCTGCCTACTCTCGCAGGTTTCTCATGAGTACGATGTGTGTGCAGTGTGCGGACTCTCTCATGAAGAGTATTAAATTATAAATCTAATTGAAATCGGCGTGTACGTTGTACATGTAAAAAGGGTCTATGTATTTATTTTAAAAATTTTTATCTGTGAATGAAATGTAAATTGGGCCGCAAGGTAGTCTGTATGTTCTTAAGCATTAAATATAATATTTGTATTCTAATTAATCAAATTATAGGTGACTAGCACAATTCCTGGCGTTGCCCGTGTTTTTGCTTATTCAATCCTTGTGAAAAAGAAAGCGTCTCCGTGACCCTGTATTTGTTTCTCTCAATCTCCTTCTGTGGCTCCTGCCCTCTGTCCGTTTCTGTCTTTACCTGTGCTTTTCTCTTTCTCTCCACTGGTCTATCTCTGTGTATCTTTCTCCGTCTCAGTTTCCCTGTCTGCATCTTAGCATCCTTCTCTCTCTCTCTCTGCCTGTCTGTGTCTGTGGGTTTGGGTCTCTATTTCTATCTTTCTCTCTCTCTTTGTCCATTATTTGCCTCTCTCTGTGTGTCTGTCACTCAGTCTATCTTTTCCGCCTCTTTTTGTGTCTCTTGTTTCTGTCTGTGTCAATCTTCCTTTCTCTCTCTCTCTCTCTCTCTCTCTCTCTCTCTCTCTCTCTCTCTTAGGCACGCCGTCTTTCACGGGCGCCGTCTCTCTCTGTCTCGCCCCCCTCCCTCCCTCCCTTCCTCCCTCCCTCCCTCACTCCCTTCAACCCCACCGTGACTGACAAATGCCTTTGGCCAGTTAGTCCCATGGCAGCAGAGAAAGAACAAATTGCGTAATGGACATAGAAAATTAGTAGCTGTAAACATGCAGCCCTCACATCAAGAACAAAACTATTTAATGTGATGAAATAAGATTAGAAAGGATGTTCTACACAGGGTCACAGAATTGCTTTGATAATTTTCATTTTAGTCGTTTACGGTGGGAGTTTGATACGAAGATGAAAATGAAATGCAGACGGAATAGTATTAATGTTGCGGTAAATATTTTGCTGAAATTTGTCGAAAAAATAAATTTTTATTTTTAAGTGTACATAACTCGGAATGAATTTGTGTTAGAAATAAACCTAGGGGCTTTATTAACAATTCTTAGACATGTATTCTGAAAAATTAGAAGTTTATTATTGGATTTAGATGCTGGTCCCCAAATCGGACACGCATTAGATATTAGAGGCCGAATGATTGTTTTATAAATATGTAATTTAGTCAGTATGCTTAGTGAAGAATAGTATTTAAGCAGAGGAAGTAGTTGATGCCATCGTTGATTAGCTAATAAAATGATGTGGTGATATTATTTCCAATAGTGTCCATTAATTCTTGTAAATATTTATTGGTTCAGTGGATGAAAGCCGTTTTACTTCCCCGTATTACGTACGTATACACGAAGTGATATACGTAGTATAGGGAAAGTTATGTAATACTGCGCGAAAAAATGGCGAATTTTCGACGGAAAAAAATTCATTGCCGGGCCGTGATAACGAAAATGTGGATAAAACCAGTTGCTAAATTAAGAAAAAAAATCCCCTCACACTTGGTGTACACTGTCAGAAATTTCCGCATTACTTTTAATGTAAAAGTGCATTAAAGTAAGTATCATGTACGTAAATGAAATTTAATGTACACGTACAGTAACTTTAAAGTAAGTGTTCATTAAATGTAATGTACGTGTTCAATTAAATTTACTGTATGCGTGTACATTAAATTTTATTGTACGTGTGCATGAAATTTACTGTACATGTACTAACTTCAATATTTAAAATTAGTTCAAATAATTGTCACCCCGACCGGGATTCAAACCCGTCTCTCCTGGTTCACGCCCGCTTGCTTTAACCACTATCCTTTCGAGACAATCAATTCTTTGAACATGTTCTTAGACCTGATGAATTGCCCATTGGGATTTATGCCATTGTCACATTCTTGGACGCGTTTACGCTCGGAAATATGTCCCGCAGATGTAAAGAATACTAAGTTCTGATCTTTGTACTGTGTAACACATGTATTTTAATTATAAGGAATGTTTATGGTATTTGGTCATAAATAAAAAGTTTTTTAGTTCGCCAACGTTTCGGAAGTCTTATTCTTCCCTCATCAGGGCTGTGGACCACATATAGTACATTACTTTCAACACCATGTTTGAATACACATAACATAACTAAAAACTACACAACACTACACTCCATTATTAATCAGATGTAATGACCCGCCTTGCTAAGGTTCGCTTGTAAATATTTGTACATATACAATCATAATTTGGCACCAGGGCATCTGGGCGAACACACATTAAAAACAACCAAAACCACCACTGTCTAGCTCCATGGCTAGGACTAAATATTATTGTATTTATCTACAAATATAGGCACCATTGGACTGCTGAAGTCAATATTCAGCTTCCTGTAACATGTATTTTTTGATTTTGAACTGAGTCCATGGCCATGTTCTTGCCAGACATGAATGTATTACAACCCCATATAATAGTTATGTTTAAATTAATTTAATTATTGATTATAATATCTTTGCCTTTACCCTTTAACTCCCTCTAACGCACTCTACTTTCCTTGTGTCATTTACCCTTTTCCTTTAATCTTTCCATTTTTTCACACTGATTTTTTTCTTGTGTTATGGCCCTAAGCCGCCATCCTGATTGAGGTTTTCCTGGGTTTACTCAATCGCTTAAGGCGTGTGCCGGAATGGTCCCTAGTCTTGCATCCCAGATTTACATGTAAAATCTGCCCTCCTTTCTTCTTGTAATTTGTCAACAATTGAGGCATTCAGGTGTAGGTAATAATTTCTGACATTTTGCGAAAGTAAAATTATTAACATTTCCACATCCTTCTTGAAAGTAAGAAACATGGGCTCTCATGGGCATGTTAGTTTTAGAGTCCTAAAAATACCAACGAAAATATATTCATATTTTATCTTTCATTAGTTGTGTGCAGTATATTTCTATTACCTAATACGATCATTGCACATTCGTAATTAACGTGAAATGTCAGCTACCATTGTCTCCACCCGAACTCCTCATTTGTACTTATTGTAAATGTAAATATTTTAGTGGTTAGGTGGAAGAGCAGGCCTTATGGCCTGAGCCTCGCCAGAAATAAAGACATTTTATTATTATTATTATTATTATAATATCCACTCTCCTAAACTATGTTAGTGAAATAATAACCTTACTTACATAACTTAATAATACATACCCATACCTTTACCAGCATGTCATATGACCATCCTGTCCATTAATAATTATTTCCTCTAAGTGTTTTTTTTTTTTGTAAAATTCTTCTTATAATTTCTATTTGTATTAATTTTTTTGAAAAATAACAATTTTACATTACAAGTTTGTTTACATCACTGCATCCTATTTCGGACCCTAACACTTATTATCTAAATGTTAGCATGAAACATTTTTAATACATTCTATTAACTTAAAAAACATTGCTCTCACATGCTCTCCCAATGCGTATAACTTACTAACTTATTTTACTACATACAGTTATTTACATTTTTCATACTTATTACTATTTACCTTCATTAGACCATCCTACTCATGTAGTCAATTAATTGCATTTATAAATATCGACATATAGCCATAACACATTTGCTTACACAAAAGTTACATACAAATGACATATATATTTTTCTTACACTTTAAACAGTAGATTATACATATCATTACTAAATATTGAAATATGTACACCTATTTCATTGCCGGAGATTCTAATTTCAGCCTATGGGATAAATTATTGGTTGTGAAGAATATTGATATAAAATTTGCTTAAATTGCCTATATCAGTTCTTTTATTGCAGGTTTTATTTTTGCAAATATAAATCATTTCTTTGGTTAGCCTTTTTTTGTTGTTAGTTTCTGTATCCAGGATTTTTGTATATTGAAATTGATGACTGGTGTGTCTTGAGTGTGTTTGGCTAGTGCACATAAGGGTGTATTCTTTTTGATATCAGCTCTGTGTTGTGCCAATCTTCTTTTTAAATATTGGGTAGTTTGACCTATATATTAGTTGTCACAATCACCACAAGGTACTGAATATATTATATTACTTCTGTGTTCTTTATTTATTTTATCCTTAATTTTGCTGAAAATAGTGTTGCCAATAGTCCTATTATTTGAGTAGGCAATATTACATTGATCATTTTTTAGAATTTTCCCCAGTGGTTCCGATAGGCCTTGAACGTATGTCATAGATTTGTATTGTGGGGTGGGGGTTTGTGATACCTGGTCAGTCTTATCTTTGAAATCTTTATTATATAAAAGAGTAGTTATTAATTTTTTTGGGAAACCATTCTTTTTTAAAATCTCAAATACTTTATGTAAGTTCTTTCTATGGAAGCATGGGTCACTCAGGCTGATAGCTCTGTGTTTGAGTGCTAGAGCAACATTAATTTTAGATGCAAGCTTGTGTCTAGATTTGAAATTTAAATATCTGTCTTGTGGGGCTTCCTTTACCAGTCTAGTGATAATGAACCATCATCGTTTCTAATAATGAGAGAGTCTAGAAAAGGTATTTTATGTTCATGCTCAGTCTCCATTGTGAACTGTAATTTCTGATGGAATTGATTAAAAGTATCAGTGGTGATTTGTTCACTGCCTATGGGTATAGACAGGAGAAGATCATCTACAAATTAGTAGACAAATGGAGTCTGATATGGTAATCTGTTGATGACATTGTCAAGTAATTCATTCATCACTATGTCAGCAACGATGGGGGCTAAGGGAGAGCCCATAGCTACACCTTCAATCATTCTATAATGTCGGGCTTTGTATACTAGGTAACCTTCTTCACAACAAAGGCTGAACAACTGGAAGAATTCTGATTTGTTTAATTTAGTCAATGTTTTTTCTTTGATTTTTTCCCATAGAGTTGATATGATTTCTGTGGCAACCTGTATAGGTATGGTAGTAAAAAGGGAACAAGCATCCAGAGAGACTAATTGAAAACCAAGGGGGATCTGTTGTTGTTTGATTTTCTTATGAAATTCAAAGGAGTCCCTAATATTATATCTGTCATTGTTGATAGAGCAGAGCAAATTGCTGACAAATTTAGCAGTTTCATAAGTGGGGCTGTTAATGAAACTCACAACAGGTCTGAGTGGAGTTTTGTGATCTTTAACCACTCCATAAATCTTAGGGCTGCAAGCATTATAGCATGTTAACTTAGCTTTAGTCCTGTAATCTATTTTATTGTTCCTGTATAGATCTAAAACCAATCTGTTGTTTTCTCTGGTTATTATTGATGTAGGGTCTTTGTCAACTGGAGAGTATGTTGTGGAGTCATTTAATAATTGACACATTTTGTTGTCATACTCTTGTGCCTCCATAACAATGGTCCTATTTGTCTTGTCTGTTTTCAATACTAGTATATTGTTATTATCCTTAAGAAAGGCACATGTTTGGGAGATAAGTTTATTTTTAATTCCGTATCCTCAGCATTACGAGTGAATTTTGATTTTTTAAGAAAATTGGTGATGATATTGGTGCATTTGGCACGAAGATTGTCCTGTACATTCTTATCATCATGGCTGGAAATAATGTGATCTACATCTGATATTAATTGCTCCACAGGTAACTGTTTAGAAGAGTACGGAAGGGCAAATTTAGGGCCTAGCATCAGTATATCAGCCACTCCTGTGTGTCTGAGATTTATCAGCCACTCCTCATCACACTGTACCAGATGCATGGAATCTTTACACAACTGGTGAAATTTGCTAATTTGTTTGGATTTGATATAATTGAAGGTCTTATGATAAAACATGTCTTGTGAAGTAATAAAGGATTGAAATTCGTGATAATCTAGTCCATTTTCTGCGATGTGTTTATTGCTGTTTAGCCTATTCTTAATCACGTTGATTTCTAAGATGATTTCAACCTTTCAACCTCACCTTTGATTTCAACATTGAGCAAATTTCTCTTAAATCTAGTCGTAATTCTATCAATTTCCTTTGTGAGTGGACTGTTCTGCCTTAAAAGTCGAAAAGTACATTTTACATTTTGTGTAATGTGATTCGGAATCTTATTCTTACGTCTACAGTTAAGCAGAAATATTTTGTCATTAATTCTGTGCGCGAGCTTACGAGTATCATTAGCAATATTTTTTAAGATAGATACAGTCGACTCACCATAGGTATGCTTACTGCTATTATAAAAACCGGTGTAGTAATCTCCCTCTACGTACGCCATGTTGTCTTCCCCTTGAGTTTGAACTATCATGTATTTTAATATTTAAATTTGTTCAACGAATAGTCCGGGAATCGAACCCGGGACTTCTGGTTTACGCGCAGGTGCTCTAACCACTGAGCTATTGCGACATCCACAGATATATAGAACTAGATTGGAAGTGCTGCCCCAGCAAGTGAAGCCAAGCGGGAGAAGGTAAGACGGCGGCACTCGCAACTCTTGACTTCATTTATAGGGGTAGCAATGCTAATATATTCTTAAAGAACTTAATGTATATCTTTTACTTAATCTTAATTTGTTAGCCAACCGCAATGCTTTTATTCTGCATAATGAAAATGTCAATAAATAATTTATTACTGTAATAATTACTGTAAATTACTCTTTATCAGCTAGGAAATGATCTAGTATTAACACGTAACGACTGACCTTTAGTATTAATTACATTTTTCATTCACCGCACTGAGATGAGAAAGTAAAATTTTAAATGCCAATTTTTTGTCAAACTTGCTCCTCCTAAGTAATTCGCCTTACTGGCGATGCTTAGAAATTTCAAATTATTAGAAAGAGATCGTTCACCTAATTTTGATCATTAAAGTATTTAATGCTTAAACTAATAAAGTTAGCTCCAATGAAGTCGTTTCTACAGTGCTCAATAATGTATGATTTTTCAGGTATTAAATAGAAAGTAATTGAGATTATAGAGGTGCAAAGCTTACAAATGCAGAGAGAAATATTTCGAATATCATTCGCGAAAGAACTATTAAAATATTTAAAATTAAACTCATGTATCAGACAGTGGTTCACTTTGTTAAGATTATTACTCGTTATTCTAAAACAAGTATGAGCATACAACTCTTTGCTTTGCATTCATGTACAACGCCTCAGATCGGGGTGATAGTAAGACGGCGTCACGCGCAGTTTCTTGGCTTCAGTGCTACCCTAGCGACCAGCATAGGCATTGCCAATCTATTTACTATATATCTGTGGCGACATCCAATTGCTTCCGCAGGTTCTTAGCCCTAATGTATTGCCCGCTGTGATACGTATAATATATTCTTTACGTCTATGGAACTTATTTCCTTAGACGTAATGTATATTAAATATGTATTAACACTACAGAATTATTTATATTATTTATAATTGTCACTACTTCTTCACCTGTACGCTCGGAAATATGTTTCGTAGCCGTAAAGAGTACTAAATTCTGACATTGTTACAGTGACAATTTTTGAAAAAATTTAAATATTTCCGGAAAATTTGAAAAAATTGTTAACTAAAGAATCACCGTACTATGTACATCGCTACAATTATATTATAAAGATTTTTACAATTTTATTTGTTATCAATTTGAATGTAAATACGAATTTTAAACATTTATATTTTTGATATACATGTTGAAAATATATTTTAAATTTATTATACGTATGTTCAAATAGCGGAAGAAAATATTTCTAAAACCTACACTGATTTTAATTTAAACATTAAATTTAATGTACAACACATTAATATCGGTTTAATTTACAAGGTACTGTAATTACCCCCCTTTTTAAACTGCTGCTTTTCGGTGGTAGGACTGGTGATGGGTTCTTAAAACACACACAACACAACATTTAGATTTAACAATAATCATTTAATCTAATAAACTGTGAGACGAATGATGCAATTTTTACAATGATTTTACATTATGTGATACTGGCGGCTTAATTTCTACTATCTGACAATTGTTGGTTGCCATACCCAAGCAAAATTAATTACAAAACAATTATGAGTTTATGCCGCTGGATTTTCCTTTCACACTTTTACGCTGAAGGCGTAATGAACCCCTTTTCTCTTGGAGTCTCAGTCCTTCCGCATTATTGCGGTCACAACAACATTACCATTCTTGGTGTTTGAAGGATCTGCCTCTCAGCTGGCGTCGGCTCCCAGGCAGGTAAAGTGGAGAGGGCGCTCCCTCGCCTTTGTCCTGAAGTCGGCCGTCCCCTCAGCTGCTCCGTGGCCACCGCCAGCAGGTCAAAGCACCCAGCAATGATCGCGTCCAGGCACCCGGGATGCGGTCATGACTGACAGCCGCGGCGCGTGGCCCTCTTCCTCGAAACTTTCGCCTCGCAATTAACTTAGGTGAATAATGCAGACGCGTAGGGCGTGGAACTCCGATTATTACCGGTCATTGCGTCGGTAACAATCGCGTTCGACAAGTCGCGGATAACTGCCCGCTAACTATGGCGAGTACAAGCCCTTTATGTGAACTGGTTAGCGAATGCGTCTCGCGAAGCTCGACGAGCAGTGTCGGCTCGCAGAGTTCACGCAGAAACGAACTCTCGTGAATTTAGAACTGAGTGTTCTCTCGTGGCGTTACTTTCGAAGTCTAGCTCATCGAAGTGTTACGTTCAGCGTCTACCTCAGAAGTTTTTTTCGCCGTAGCTTTCCCGTCGTGACGAGAGCTCTCATGCCCCCCCATTTAAATCTCCAAGTCGCCCTGATTGCCTGAAATTGAAATTTTGGCGGAGTGGCGGGGCGAACCTCCGACCAATGTCCGCACGCGTCGCGTACAAAAAATATCCGTTGGCTTTGGAAAAATTCGTTGGCCTATTTTCTCCGCGGCCCGTGTGAAAAAAAATACGTTTGGTCATAAACGTGGAGTGGGTGGTCATTCGCTTTGACGCTCGCGCCGCCAAATAGACAAAGCGACCCTTCTTACTTCCCCCGCTGCCCCTCGTCGGCTCCGCGCCCCTCGCCGCCGCGACCGGATGAGCGTCGTAAAAAAAACAAAAAGAGACCCTAGCCCCTCTCTCTCACCCGTGGCCCCGATGCAGGTATGCGCTCGCATCCGTCGTCGATTCTGCCTTGACTGACAATAAATTAGTAAAATTAATATTAATTTCATCATCTCCCGTTCGCGTCGGGTCGTACCGTTACAGTACATAACGTTTAGTGTAGTCCTACAATAAATCTACATTGATTTTAATTTTGACATTTAATTTAATGCACAAACACATTAAAATCGCTTTAACGTACACGGTACATTGAATCTCCATTGATTTTAATTTACACCTTATATTTAATGTACATTAATATCGTTTTAATGTACACGGTACATTAAATTTAATTTGAAAAAGTGCATTAAACAACATTAAATTTAATGTAATTTCTGACAGTGTAGCCAGAAACCCTGTTTTCTGGGTCCTTGATACCGAAAACCCAATTGAAAGGAAAACGTCCGTCCGTCTGTGAACACAGCTAGCGCCTAAACCATACTCACGATTTATTCCAAAATGGATATTCTCCGGTCGATCTGGTTCTAGTCAAAGCTTTGAGATTTTGAAAAAGATTATTTAAAATTTGAGGGTACTTTATATGAAGCACCCCGGGGATTTTCAAAATTTTCTTAAAAAACGGCTCCACATTTTTTCTTTACATTTCTTGTATGAATAGAGTAAAATACACTTATCAACATTGCATAGGTCCGATTTTCACGGATAACTCTGAATTTTTGAAAATTGTGAAAGTTTGAATTTTTTCGGCGTCTTTCTCCAACTACAAAATTGAAGATAGAGATTTTTTCTTCAAGTAAAATTTGTTCTTTTTATTGAGTTCTTTCATAAAGGTCATGTAAATGTTTTTCCAAATTTTAGTAGTTTTCGTGCAATATGTGCAATTTTTAAAAAAATACAAAAACAAGATTTTCTCAAAAACGGACCCAAATTTTTTCTTTAAACTTTTGGTATGGATAGTAGTAAATGTACTCTATCAGGTGACATAAAATCCATATTGCTCTATCGGTTGGTTTTTTAAAAAATTACAAAAATGTAAATTTTTGCACATGTTTCTTACGTCGATAATATGTACATTAGCGGCGATTTTTTCACATTATTATATTTATGAGTACATTTGCTTTAAATAATGTCAAGTAAAGTTTTTTGAAAACAACCGTTTTCTGTGAAAACTAGCCCATAAATTCGCATTTCCGGAAACGTTCAAACGCCATTTTCTCATATATGGCTGCAAATTTTTTTCTTCAAACTTTTGTAACGGGTAGTGCTAATTACAATCTTTAGTATAGCGTAAAGTCCATTTTGAGTAATTTTTTTTTCAAAAAATTACATAATTGAATAGTTACCCCGAATAGAGATCTAACCCACAAAAGGAAAAGTTTTCAGGAAATAGAAAAAACCTCTATTCAGTGGAAGTTCGTTTATTTCTGTATGAAAATTACAAACCATCAATATATTATGAACTGTGAATCACTCTGAAGTCAAATTTTAGTCAAGGCATTACCGGTCACAACGTACAGGCATCGATCCGACATCTTACTGGAGTTAGCTCACTAGTCGCCAATAGGAAAGCTTTACCTAAAGAATAACATACTTTGGAATGGCCAGTGCGTCCTCAGAATCGAGGGGGCTGTGTATTCCGTCCAACTGTCACTATTCCACCGAAAACTCAACTTTCGACTTTTTGTGGGTTAGATCTGTATTCGGGGTAACTATTCAATTGAAATTTTTTTAAAGATCCCTCACATATGTAATAGGCACATTACTAGCAATTTGTTAACATTATTATATTTGTGAGCATAATTTCAAGTAACTTCAAATAAAGTATTTTGAAAACTCAAACATTTTCTGTGAAAATGAGCTTGAAATTTCGCATTTTTAGTAGCGGTAAAACGCAATTTTCTCTTAAATGGCACATAATTTTTAAAAGAAAATTGCCGTTTATGACTAGGTTTTTGCGTTCTTTAATATTCTAAAATTAATGTTTCCATTCTACCAATAGGAAACCGAAAAATGAAGAAAATGGCAAAAAAATGTACTCTTGGCGGTGATAGACGACAGCTGGCAAAAAGAGTTTGTGGCAATTCCGAATAGCTAGTGAAGGCCCTTCGAAATAGAAAACAATTCGGGAAAGTCTGTGCCATTCTGTAGCACCACTAGTTAATATTAAAAAAAATAAAAATATAAAAAGCTGCGCTACACTTAGATCTTTCTTTCTTGGCGTACAGGGGGTGTCAATAAAAAGGTAATATCTCACGATATTTCGCATCGTTGTGGGTTATGTCGCTTGGGGTCGCATGATCTAGCAGTGCTGCCGATTCAGGGAGAGAAGACACCGAAAGCCAAATTGTTAGTGAGGAATATCATTTATAGAATTTAAGAAAATATTTAGTCTATGGACAATGCATCAGTCAAAAATTTTTCCTTAAGATGGAAATAATATGAATGGGCTGTAATGTGAAGGATTTTCTGATGGCTTGCCAAGTTTATGAATTGGAATTACATGGGCATTTTTCTATGATCAGGAAAAATATCTTTAACGAAGATGTGCATTAATATGGCAGTGTATTGCGCAATTAGTGAAAATGAATATTGTTTAATTACAAATGGAGAAATACAATCTGGCTCAAAGGATAATTTTGCAGTCAGATTTATCATATATTTAGTTACTTCGAAGGGTGAAATGAAAGAAATGAGATGAGCAACAGTTAAATTCTCTGTTAAAATAGAACTTTAAAATGTTGGTGGAAGGATATTTATGTGGTAATGTTCTGTTGTTTTTCATATTGCAATGGCAACACCTCCTTTTCTGCCAAAATCATGTGTAGTCGTCAGGGGCGTAGCGTCCATGGATGTGGGTGATGTGTTACATACCCTGACAATATCAGCTATTTTATTGTAAATGATTGTAAATTGTCAACTTGTTATTTTCTTTTTCTACTTCAAAATATTCCCATTATACTTCAAACATTGCGCCATTGAGAACTCGATTCTTCACAAGGATGACCGAATCATTTTGAAATGCCGCATAGCCTCATAGAGGAGGTGGCCTAGCCTGCGCCAGAGAGTATATATCGCCTGCGCTGTGAATCAGATGCACCGTGACTGCACTACATGCAGGGTACCTACCGTGGTGCCTACGAAAAAGCGAAACTTTACGAAACTTCATTGTTGTCTTCGGTGTTTGTAAGAGAACAAGGTTAATTAATGAACATTGTCCCTTTATTTAAGTTTTATTACCTTATTTTAATGCATTTAGCATCTATATATTGTAGCCAATTTAGGTTAGGGATTGTGCTGGTTGAATGCACAAGGGTATGTGACTGTGCAATACACATCTGTACTCTGGAATGGCGAGGCACCACGCGATCCAAAGTGCCTACATAATTATAGCACGTGAGAAACAGTTAAAAATATTTGTAAAAAATATGAGAGGATAGAATTTTATCTAAACAGCCAATACAGGCTATGTTGAGTAATACAACGGTGGTCATAAGGGAAAATGGGGAAATTTGGTCACACTTTATTCGAGTTGAATCACGGCCATCTCTAGACAGAGACGGCCGTGGGTTGAATGCTTTTTGGAACGACAAGTGCTTGTAGTTTTCTAGTCATAATGAAAATGGGGGATCATCAAATAGAGAAAATTTCATGTAATATATAAGTGAAATAATGAAATATGATAAAACGGACAAGGATGACATGAAAATTTCAGTGTCTCGTGCAATTTCACCAGAAATTCAGATTCATTGGATTTCAAGTGTAAGCACGGTACTGTCCCATGAAATTAAAAATAAAATTTCTAAAGCCCCGTTTGTCTCCGCCATACTGGATGAAACACTTGATGTAAGCAGCAAAAAGGACAACTGCCATTTGCTTTTCATTGTGTCTAAATTGATTGATTTTCTCTTTCCTATTAAATTTTTATTATAGATCATTGTTTTCCATTTTATAAATTATGCCAATTCTATTGGGTTCGATTTTATATGAATTAGACAATTTTGAAAATCATTGGGTTTGATAGTGCTATTATTATTAAAGTATGAAGTCAGACATTTATATTTTGCTAGGTCGTGAACATAAGTCAACTTTGTCTAACTTTCAACCAATAAACTACATGAAGTACGTGAGCCATGTTAGTGTAGTATTGGGCAAACCTTTGAAATGTATATGTCTTTGGTTTGTCGTGTCCACCGCTCTGCTACAAATAAAGTGCTCTGTGATTTTGTGGTTATTGAAGTTGTATTCAGCACATTCTTGTTTTTTGTTATTTTCTTCAACTCTTACAAGCCATTATTACTTTTACGGGATCACCTTTTATTTTAAATATACAAATTATTTGTGTTCTCTAATTGATCAAAGTGACAGAAATGGTATTGTTGAATGAGAAATATTTAAATTATAATTCAAGTTTTAAATTATTTTCTCATTTCTCTAGTTACATACCTTAAGCCAAAACTCAGGCTACGCCACTGGTAGTCGTACGATCAGATCTATATATGTAATTACCTGGAATGTAGAATTTATTGGAACATAATAAGTGGTTTTCATGCAAACATAGTACCTCAATTTTAAGTAAATGCAAGTAGTATGAAAGAGTTTTTTTATTTATTCCATCTGCATTCCATGAGCGGATTTTTAATTTTAGATTTGAAGCCATGATGAAGATTCTATTAAGGATATTCGATGTGAGACGCTTGTGTGATGTTGATTATTGTGGATAAGAGATAACTCAATAAAGAAGTTATAAATGTTTGTGTTTGATTTACTATTGTTACTAATGAGTGTATTCGATTTATGAACGAAGAGTTGTTTTGTAAATTATTTTGAATTTTGAGTATAATTGTCTTGAATGTAGTTGATTTGGATCTATTAATAATGACGTTAATGGAAAGGAATGTAGATGGGTAATGATTTAAGGTGTTGTGTTGTGGTATTTGGTTTGTGTGAGATTGAGAACGTGTGTTTAGACGGTATTAATAGGAGGAAATGATATTTTTTTGTTTTAAAATATTTTGGACGATATGGCACTTACTGCTGAAGATGCTTATGGTGTATTTGCTGACAATTAACACAGTTCTTCAGTTGATGTACACAAAACTGTTGAATGATTTGAGGAGCAGCGAGCACTGCCTCTAGGTAAACCACAATTCTTCTCTGTGCGTCCATAACATTGATAATTTCGGCAAGTGACAGGACCAGTTTGTTGTCTCTTTCTTCGACTTGAATAATAGCACTGAAGAGGATTGACAACTCGTAAATTTTGCTACTTGAATTATTTTTCATTAATGTGACTGTGGTTTAGTGGCCATGGTTTCTTGGAAACATCTGTAAGACGTATTACAAGTGAGTACAGGAAACTTTTCTTGTAATAGTTCTTGAGTAATTTCATCTTTAGTAAAGGGGCAGGAACATTTCGAGTTATGACTGAAATTATAGATATAGTTGGACCATTATAGGTTGATAATGCATATTTTTTAGTCGATTTCTTTCGTAGATTAATTTTCAATTGATGAAACAATAATTTTGACAAATTTTCGTCGAATTTCTGTTTTAGAATTTGATTGTGTTAAAATTTCTGTTAAAGTTATGAAAATTGAGTGATAATCACAGTTACATACAAATATTGGAGGTATGGGAGTTATATCTTGAGAATTTTCATTTGCTTTTTGTTCCAGAGTGGATAAAGTCTATTTTTCTATTTAGTAAGTCTATTTTGAGTTGGTATATTATAAGTGTGATATGTTGGTACCGAACTTAGCAGGTTGAAAACATTTCATTGCCTCTAGCTGGTTGAAGTTGAAAATATCCATTAAAATTGTATCACCACAAATTGAAACAAATAAGTGAAAATATGTACAAAATTAATTATGTGCATATGAAAAAACTCTATCCAGCAAAGGAGGTGAATATATGTCTGAAGAAGTTCTTGCAGGTCAATGTCAAAAATAAGTATTTCAATGAGAAAAAGAAACTAATTTGTTATTATTGCAAAAAACCTAACCATATAGTTTCTAAATGTCAAAAATGGATTGAAGCTGGAAGGCCATCAAAAACAGACCAAGAAAAAGGTAAGTGAATTGGCTAATATATTGCTTATTTTTCATATCTTACGCCGTGGCTTCTGATTGGGTTTTAAGACAAGATCTTTGGCCCTTCATTGCTAGCTCATTTGAATTTGACATTTCATTTAAACGTACCGCAAGTTGGACTTCCTCCCGACCGCGTGCGCTAGGCCCTAAAAGAGCGGTTGTTATATAAATTCCTTTGTTTTCCTGTCAAGAAATTGCTTTCGTCCTAGAGTCTCGTAATAGTTTCATCTTTCACTTCGACCAGGGGCAGCACTTGCTGGGGTTCCGTCCCAGGCAGGCTGGGGTGAGGAAATTATTAAAGACACACTCGAGCTCCGTTTTAAACATGACAACATTCAATTCACTCAAAATTCAAGCAGCGAAACAGGTTTTTCAAAGTAGTCGCTCCGCCCAGTGAACACCATTTTCGGAACGCTCGCAGTAATGTTCCATTAGAAATTTTAACTTAGCAAGGTTGGCATACCTTTCGCTTTTCTAAAAACTTTCAAAGAGAAGCCATATTTTCACGGGAAACCTGCACATGCTGCATGAGCAAATTGGTGTAATACAGATTAAAAGAAGGCATTGCTTTTCGTGTGAGACTCAGGTAACGAGTTGAACGATTTATTCCCTGATTGCTTATTTATTTATTATATTATCTTCTAATAAGAAGGGTATACTGTGTCTTTTCAGAGATCGCACGAGCGAACGAATATTTCGTCTCGCCGTAACCAACCAAAATTTATGAACGCTCTCCCAAAATTGTAAAATAACCCAAATCTGGAAAAAGGAGCTATATCGCCGCCTTAACAGTAGGAAATCAGAATCTTCTAATTTATTGAATGAAAATGTTTCAAAGATGATTCTTACAGCTGTGACTTCTGTTGGGATGTCGTCGATGTGACAATGATGGTGTGTATGTTGACAATGGAGCAACAAGTCATATTACAAATGATAACACACTTTTCAAGTCGTTTCAGCCTTTTTCCTACAATGCGTACAGTAACTACTGCCAATGGAGATACTGTTAAAGCTATGGGAAAAGGTGCAGTTGACATTAGAGCAGTGGTTAATGGAAAGTAGAAGAAACTTAATCTGGGAGATGTATGGTATGTTCCAAAGATTCAGAAGAATTTATTTCTGTTCTTGCTGCACAAGATAAAAATCCTGAGAGTTCATTTATATCAACATCACAGGTATGTCATTTTAAAATTGGTGAAGAAGTTATGTTGGTTGGTGTACGTGAACGTTTTGGAGGGTTGTTCAAGCTAGCTGTAAAAGGACTCAGACCGCAGTTGCCTACTGAGGTAAATCTAGCCAGCCAAGGAAATGTGCTTCAGTTATATCATGAAAGGTTTGGTCACCAAAATAAGAGACACGTGAAGACCATGCTTTCTAGGAATTTAGACATTAATGTGGAAATGGATACTGAGCTCTGTGAAGGTTGTATTTTTGGTAAAGCTCATCGTCTACCTTTTGGAAGTAGAAAGAGAGCATCAGCACCGGGAGAGCTAGTTCATACAGATGTGTGTGGTGATTTTCAAGAATCAGTCTCTGGGTATTGCTATTTTGTTTTGTTTAAAGATGATTATACCAAATTTCGATCAATATATTTCATTAAAGAGAAGTCAGATGTGCCTAATAAATTGACTCAGTTTATAGCAGAAACAAAAGCAGCTGGACACACAATTAAGGAAATTTTGAGCGACAATGGAGGAGAATTTGATAGTAAGGCTATTAAAGAAATTCTGGAAAAGGAAGGTATAATTCAACGTTTCACGATGCCTTACACTCCTGCAGTGAAAGGGAAAATCGCACAGTTGTAGAAATGGCTAGAGCAATGATGTACGCCCATGGTCAGATTCCTCAATCGCTTTGGGCTGAAATGATTAATACAGCATCATATATTTTGAATCGTACAGGGGTTTCTATTGATCCTGAAAAGTCTCCTTATGAACTTTGGTACAAGAAGAAACCTGGTATAAAACACCTTCGCATAATAGGCTCTACTTGTTATGCTCACATTCCAAAGCAAAGAAGAAAGAAGATGGATCGGAAAGCAGTTAAGGGAATCTTAATTGGCTACGACCATAATGAAGGTTATAGGATTTGGAATAAAGATGAAAACAAAGTAATTAGATCATGTGATGTCATTTTTGAAGAAAAAAACACTCCTTGAAAGAAAAACTGGCAATTCGTATGGATACTGATGATCCTGAAAAGCAAGATACAATTGAAACCAAAGAAGAGGAGTTTTATGATGCTAATGAAAATGTGCTAGAAGATTTTGAAGAAAGTTATGGAGCATGGAAGAGATTCTAGACGCGTGAATCAAGAAATTCCAGTACCTCAACTGCATGATCGTTCCATATTAAAATGTCCTCAAAGATTTCAAGATTATGTAATGGCATCAACAACGTTTAGGGAACCAGATACTTATTATGAAGCTATACATTCAGAACAATTGGAAGACTGGAAAGAAGCAATGGATCAAGAAATGGAAGCTCATCGAGAAATCAAAACTTGGGTTTTGGAAGAATTACCACCGGGAAAAAGAGCTATTCCATGCAAATGGGTCTACAAGACTAAAACTAATGCTGATGGATCAGTTGATAAACTTATTAGTAAGCTAGATCTACTTAAAGCTAGATTAGTAATTAAAGGTTTTTCACAAGAGAAAGGTGTTGATTATTTTTACGTTTGTAAACACCTCTTTCAAAAGCGCGCCAAACAGGCAGCGCTCGGCAGCGGGCAGAACGGACAGCGAAGGCAACAGACCATGGAGGTCGCTGGCAAATAGGCAGCCAGCAGACGGTCAGCGAGCCTGCACCCCTGGAGCGAGTCTGCGGCGCCGGGGACTTCATAAGCCGGCACCGCCACCACCGGGGCAGTAGAAGAGAACGCGAAGTACCTGTGTTAAGACTGTGCGATTGTGACTGTGTAGACGACCCGGCGAGTGATTTTATTCTGTGTAAGGTATCTTTGACGACTGGGCTAGTATTCGGGACATCTTGTGGGTTAATGGATATTTTGGCTTGTAGAAACGGTACTTTCTTTTGGATCACTGGCAAGACCCACTTGTTGTATAGAAGTTGTGATTGTACAATAAAAACTGGTTTAACGAAGTCGACTTGTTTTTTCTGAACATAACAATTGGCGACGAGGTGAAAGTGAATATGGCGAGTGCACCGACCCAATCGGAACTGGCGCAAGTACTGCAATTTATGCAGCAGCAACAACAACAACTGATACAACAATTAGCAGCGGGGCAAGAAAAGCAGCTGCAAGCACAATGGGAATTTATGAAGTGCGTGAGTACAAGCAGAGGCGAGCAAGCGCCAGCGCCATGTCCCCCATTTCTGCCGCAAGCGGAAGATTGGTTCGATTACGTAGAAAGAGTAGAACAACATTGGTTCTGTTATGGGGTCGAGAGTGAGGAAAAGAAGCGTGCGGCATTTCTGAGCACAGTCGGTAGTGAGACAAACGCTTTATTAAAGAAATTGTGCGGTGAAAGAGAAACTAATAAATTAACTTGGTCACAAATTAAAGAAATATTAAATAGTCATTACGAAAGAAGACCGCATGTAGTGGCCGCAAGGTATGCGTTCTTCCAATGCAGGAAGAAAGATACACAGACTCATACGGAGTGGATAACAGAGTTGAGGGGGCTAGCAAGAAGTTGCGATTTCAAGTGTCAATCGGAGAAGTGCAAAAAAATCGTACGCAGAGACTTTAATAAGGGATGCAGTAATTTTGAATACCCCAGAGGATAAAATAAGATTTGAGGCCCTTAAGAATAGTGACCCCTCGCTCGAAGAAATCCAGAAGTTGGCCACAACATATGAAGTGACGTCATATACGGCAAAGCAGATCGCAAACAGCAGCCATGTATTTGAAACAGCTATCGATCGTGAGAGGCGCCGGGAAAGCCGCGCCAACACTGATAAGCAGCCGGAACACAAGATAAGACGGCAAAACGCACCGGCGCAGGTACTCGCCGAGGCCGCATCGTGACGAGGACAGCGAGGCCGAAGGCCCAACGGCTTATCACAAGAAGCAGGCCAGGCGGGTCACGGGAGACAGCGATAGCGACGGCAGCGGTGCAAGCAGTGGCGGTATTAGTAATAACAGGAAGTCTTGCGAGTTCTGTATCAGATACCACGAAAGATGGCAGTGTAGATTTAGGCAAGCAAGTGTTTCAAGTGTGGAAAGTTAGGACATATTAGAGAAGTGTGTTGGCGGACTCAGCAAGAAAAATTAGAGAGAAGAAAAACAAGGAAAGAAGAAGAGATGGAAATAAATGTTGTGAACCAGTTGTTAAGTGAAAAAGGGCAGAATAGGTTGTTAATAAATCTACAGTTAGGGAAAAGTGAAGTGAAATTTTTAGTTGACACGGGTGCATCAGTGACAGTGATAAATTTGGACACGTATAGGAGACTAGGAAATCCACTGGTTAAAAAGTTAGAAAAGCCGGTGTATGGGTTCGGCAGAGACCCCATTTAAGTGTTGGGAAAAATTAAAGTACCAGCAGTTTATAAGAGTAGAAAAGCTACTTTAGATGTCATTGTGGTGGACAGGTATGATGTGGTGAACATTTTGGGGCTGAACAGCTTCGAGAAGTTTGGGTTAGGCATAGTAGATAACGTGTGCATGTTAGAACAGGATAAAGTGTCAGCATTGGTGAATAATTTGAAGGAGCAGTTTTCCGAAGTATTTGAACCGGGTCTAGGTGAATGTAAAAACTTCCAGGCAGGGCTGGTGCTGAAAGAGAGTTGTAAGCCGAGATTTTTTAAGGCTAGGCCGGTACCCTGGGCAATCAAAGATAAAGTTGAAGAAGAAATTAAGAGACTAGAGCGTGAACAGATTATTACAAAAGTAGCCACGAGCAAATGGGCTACACCTTTAGTCGTGGTGTTTAAGAGCAACGGTGGCATTCGCCTGTGTGGGGATTTCAAAAGCACGGTTAATGAACAAATAGAAATTGAGCAATATCCAATTCCTAAAGCTGAGGATTTGTTCTACAAATTGGCAGGGGGTCAGCAGTTTACTAAAATAGACTTAAAAGATGCGTACCTGCAGATTCCACTTGACGAGGAGGCGAGGAAAATATTAGTAGTGAACACCCCGTTAGGACTGTATAGGTATAACAGGTTACCATTTGGAGTCGCTTCAGCAGGCAGCTATTTTTCAAAGAGTGTTGGAACTGATTACGTCGCAGGTTAGTGGTTGCATTAATTATTTAGATGACATTATTGTGACAGGGAAAAATAGTGAGGAACATGAAGCTAATTTGATAGAGTTGCTGAAGCTATTAAAAGAGTGGGGGTTCAAAGTGAACTTAGACAAGTGTGAGTTTTTTAAACATCAGGTGACGTTTCTTGGCCACGAGTTAACAGAATCGGGTATCAAGCCAACACAACAGCATATAGAAGCAATTAAGAATTTACCAGCACCTAAAAACATTAAAGAACTACAGGCCTTAGTGGGTAAAATTAATTACTATAATAAGTTTATTAAGAATTTTTCAGCAGTAGCGGCACCACTTAACGCGCTAAAAAAGAAGGGCACTAAATTTGTGTGGTCGTCAGAGTGTGAGAGGGCTTTAAACAGCTTGAAGACATCCATAATAGAGGCGACGCAGTTGAATCACTACGTGCCGGCAGAATCACATCAATAGCGACGGATGCGTCGGACTATGGTGTTGGGGCCGTGTTATCGCAAAAAGACGAAAATGGTGTTGAGCGCCCCATAGCATTTGCGTCCAAATCTCTAAGCAAGTGTCAAAAAAATTACTCGCAGGTGGAAAAAGAGGCTTTAGCTGTTGTATCGGGGTCAAAAAGTTTAATGAGTATGTATACGGGTCTAAATTCCACATAATTACTGATCATAAGCCGCTAGTGCAATTATTTCACATGGGAAAAAATTGCCAGAAGGAATGGCAAAGAAATTACAAAGATGGGCTTTGTTTCTATCGGATTATAACTATCAAATCCACTACAGGTCCACAACTCAGCACGGCAACGCGGATGCGCTGTCCAGGCTCCCGGCGGGGCCGGATCTGGAGTTTGATGAGTCGGATGAGGTGTGCCAACAGGTGGACCAGGAAGATTGGCAGGTGCTGCAGGAGTTCCCAATCACAGCAGCTACGATAGCGAGGGCAGTGGACCAAGACCAGGAACTAAGGGTAATTAGGGAATATGTGAGAAAAGGGTGGCCAAATAAGCTGTTAAGAAGCAACGCCGCATGGTTTGATAAAAAAGATAGGTTGTCGGTGAAGGCGAGAGTATTGCTGCTGTCAGGTGAGCAAGGTACGCGAGTAGTGGTGCTTAAAACATTAAGAAGGCAAGTGCTAGAATTACTACATGAGGGACATTGGGGTATTGTCAGCCCGAAGCAGTTAGCGAGGCGCCACTGCTACTGGAGAGAGATGAACAAAGATATCCAAGACATGGTGAGAAGATGCAACGCGTGCCAGTTGAATCAGTCAGCGCCACGTCAGGACTGGCAATCGTGGCCCAAGCCAGAAGCTCCTATGGGAACGCGTACATATAGACTTTGCGGGTCCTTTTGGGGAAAAATGTGGTTGGTAGCAGTAGATGCGCTATCGAATTTTCCATATATAGTAGAGATGGGATAACAACAACTGGGGCGACGATAGAAGCATTAGAAAAAATATTTGTTACAGAGGGGCTGCCACAAACTCTAGTGTCACACAACGG
This sequence comes from Acheta domesticus, assembly GCA_031308135.1. Classification (NCBI taxonomy): domain Eukaryota; kingdom Metazoa; phylum Arthropoda; class Insecta; order Orthoptera; family Gryllidae; genus Acheta; species Acheta domesticus. The sequence goes on along the minus strand of JAHLJT010003048.1, from coordinate 259,680 downwards.
CCCACAGTTTACGTCGGAAGAGTTTTTTTAAGTTCTGCAAGGCTAACGGCATCAGACATGTGTGCGCGCCGCCATTCCACCCCCAGTCCAATGGGGAGGTGGAGAGGTGCGTGCGCACATTTAAAACAGCTATGAAGAAGGCGAAGGATGCTGGAGCTATGAGGAGCCGCGCGCTGCTGCGGGTGTTGGCGACCTACAGGACGCTGCCAGGGCCGAAGTGCAAGAGTCCGGCAGAGATACTGCACGGCCGACAGCACAGAACGCTGCTGTCGTTGCTCAGTCCAGGTAACCATCGCAGAGAAGAGGCGATGGAACATAAATTCCAGGTAGGAGAAAGAGTATATTGCATGTCTTTCAAAAGGGATCCTGCTTGGTGGCCAGGAGTGATAAAAGGCTTTATAGGGAATAAAATGTACGAAGTGCAATTGACAAGCAAAGTAGTAGTTAGGCATCAGGGACAGTTGCGCCCAAGGTATACAATAGAAGAAGTTGACAAAATGGGCAGAAATTTAGAGCAAGAGAAAAGAGAGAGAGCGATGAGAAACTTAATAGACGCGACTCGTTTTCAGGAGCAGCATGGGAGTCATCAGGGACAACCGGAGGAGCAGCCCGTAGAACGGCAACCGGCGCCAGACCCACGCAGGGAGGCGCCGTTAAGGACAGCAAGACGTCGTGTACGTTTTATCCCCGTACACGACGTTTTCGAGAGGGGAGGGTGTTACGTTTGTAAACACCTCTTTCAAAAGCGCGCCTAACAGGCAGCGCTCGGCAGCGGCCAGAACGGACAGCGAAGGCAACAGACCATGGAGGTCGCTGGCAAATAGGCAGCCAGCAGACGGTCAGCGAGCCTGCACCCCTGGAGCGAGTCTGCGGCGCCGGGGACTTCATAAGCCGGCACCGCCACCACCGGGGCAGTAGAAGAGAACGCGAAGTACCTGTGTTAAGACTGTGCGATTGTGACTGTGTAGACGACCCGGCGAGTGATTTTATTCTGTGTAAGGTATCTTTGACGACTGGGCTAGTATTCGGGACATCTTGTGGGTTAATGGATATTTTGGCTTGTAGAAAACGGTACTTTCTTTTGGATCACTGGCAAGACCCACTTGTTGTATAGAAGTTGTGATTGTACAATAAAAACTGGTTTAACGAAGTCGACTTGTTTTTCTGAACATAACAATTATGATCAAACATTTAGCCCAGTTGCAAGAACCTCTACAATCAGAACATTGCTCAGTGTTGCTGCCTGTGAGAAAATGAAACTTGCACAAATAGATGTATCGACTGATTTTCTAAATGGGCACCTAAAAGAAACCATATATATGAAGCAACCTGACGGATACAATGATGGTTCTGGAAGAGTGTGCCGATTGAAGAAAAGTTTATACCGCTTGAAACAGGCACCCCGTTGTTGGAATGAAGCATTTGGTAATTATATTATCAGTTTGGGATTCCAGAGAAGTGAAGCAGATCCATGCCTCTTTATAAAACAGAGTGGCACTTGTAAGATTTTCTTTGTACTTTACGTAGATGATGGGTTGATTGCTGCTAATAGTGATCAAGAACTTAAGGATTTCATTAGTGCACCTGAGAAGGGGTTCAAAATTACTTCGAAGACGGCATCTTTTTACCTAGGTTTTGAAATTAAAAAGGAAAGTGATGGATCCATACATGTAAGTCAAGCGAATTACACGAAAAGGATTTTAGAACGGTTTGGTATGAATACCTGCCGATCTGTTACGACTCCAATAATAAAGGATAATAGTACTGAAAAGTCCTTTTGCTACTAAATTTCCTTATAGGGAAGCTGTTGGTGCCTTAATGTATTTGATGTGTGGAACTAGGCCTGATATTGCTTATACTGTAGGAGTGGTATCAAGAAATTTAGAGAAGCCAACAGAACGTGACGTAGTTAAAATTAAGAGAATTTTTCGTTACCTGAAGGGTACTGTTGACTATGGGATTACATATAGAAGTGGCATGTTCAACAACGTTTTAACATGCTACAGTGATGCAGATCATGGAGGTGACCTTGAGACAGGACGCTCGACATCAGGAGTACTCTGTCTTTATGCCAGCGTACCCATTAGTTGGTTTAGTCGAAGACAATCTTCTGTGGCCATCTCTACTACTGAAGCCGATATTGTAGCAGCTAGTGAAGCAGCTCGTGAGATTGTTTGGTTAAAGAGACTCTTAAATGAACTTTTACGTGAACCAATAAAAGCACATTTGTTTGTTGATAATGAAGCTGTAACTCGTCTAGCACAAAATCCTGAGTTTCATCGCAGAACAAAACACATCCACATAAGACATTTTTTTGTTCGAGAATTAGTAACGTCTGCAGAAATTGACATTTCAAGAGTGGATACAGAAAACCAACTTGCAGACTTGTTAACGAAGCCGTTGTTTGGTATTCAATTGGAAAAGTTATCCAATAACATGGAACTCACTAAGTTATTAAATACGGGAGGGTGTTGATATTGTGCAGTCTTTTGTTTATTTAATAACTTGTTCATTGACTTTCTTTTATGTAATCTCTTTGACTTTTTGACGTATGTAGAACGTTATTAAAAATATTCAAGTGTGTTACCAAGTATTATTGTAGAACTGTGATAGTGTTAGATGTTTCAGAAGAATGTTGTATTCAAAGATGATATTTGTGTAGATGTTAAAAATTTTGAATATTTTTATTACAACCGTTAAAACAATATTTCAAAAATAAAAAATTCCAACATTCAATTCATCACTCTTACAGAAACTATATTTTCATGCAAGAAAAAGTAAATTATCGTAACTTACAGAACAGGAAAATGAAGTCTGTTTTCTGCAAATGATGCTGCAATCAACGAAATGTAAAATCCATTCTTCTTTCATGACTAGCAAAATGCTGCATAGCTTTTTCGAAAAATGAATGTGTGTGTCTTATATCCTCCAGTAGAGATGTTTCGATAGAGAGTTAGGCTAAATTGGAGACAAAATTAGCATTCGCTATTTCAGATTTAATTTCTTGCAACAGCGAATGAAATGTGGAATCGATGAGATCATTTTGTATCCGATTGCATAACCCGCGGAATACTGTCGAAGTTTCCAAATGAGTCCTCAGGAGAGAATCATACTCTGCTGTGTAGTGCAGTAGTTCCACATAATTACCACGATTAAGTGACAATCTAGATTCGTCATGTCCTCTGAATGCTAATTCCTGTTTACTTACGAAGCATACGGCGTTTATGAACCTTTTGAGAAGCTCGCGATTTTGTTGTACTTTCTTATTGTGGAGAGATATCTCAGTTTGAAGTTGCTGGTCCAATTGCGTTTCAATACGAGCATGCCCGAATGATGCCAAAAGATACGAAGCTCTGATGTGTCCTACTGACAGTTCGTGTGCAGTTGCTGCTTTAGTGAAACTTTCCGAAATTTTTATATCCCGATTTTGTCCATGAGGTATTCTGATCTTGACCAAAGAGCAAACAAGACCAACAAAACAAACAATTCAGTCTTTCACTGCCAGCTAGCCATTGATATTTTTCGTAGCTCTGATGTGGTAGGCAGAGCAAGTGAAATGTCTCGTAAATTTTTTTGTTATCTGCTGTAATTGTGCTAAGGCTGGTGTTGGCCTACCGTTTTCAATTACCTGCTTCTTCTCATGGAACTGCCTCGTTGAAAATGGTCTTCTCAAAATATCATCAATTACACACTCACTGGAAGACATACTACACACAATTGTTCCAGAATACCTGTTAGATTACACAAATCACTTATTACTACACAGCAAATCTTCACGAAATACGAGAAAACACGACAATACGTCACTGCAATGGATCACCACTACGTCACACACTGCTCAGCCGCGCACACTGATTCTCTAAGAAGAGTAACCTGGGCTACTCAAAAAATCGGAGATTTTTTGCGTTTTGATCACGTGTGTAAGAACTACCTTCCTCAGAAAAATTAATAAAATCTCTACTTAAATTTTTGTTCACTGTCATTAACGAGCGAGAGAGAAATATGTGCTCTATAATAATTTTATAAGTTACAAACTTCTCGACAAAGGGTACGGTAATTTATATTAACAAAATGTGTCATTTAAAATAATTTTGCTTTGTGGTAGCACTGGCAGTAATGTGACTGGGTTGCTCTCATCTGGCCTCTAGCGGGGAGTACTGCAATCACGTTCGCCAGGAGACGCCTGGCCACGAAGCAAAGGGAAGGGGAGAAACGTCATCAATCCCCAGCTAGCTGAACAGGAGCATAGTATCGGCACGGTTCCCCCTTGCCCGCCGCGTGCCCTGGGCACAGTGAAGTAGATGCACGCGCAGCTGTCTTTCCCAGCGACGATGACAGAGCTGGGGCAGGGCCGTGAGGGCCCTCACAGCACTCTTGACACAGATATATAGTAAGATATATATATAGTAGTTCTATATATCTGTGACTCTTGAGGAAGAGCAATGGGCCGGCGCAAAGATCACAGAGTATACAGTGGGTGCAATATTTTGATCACATGATACACATTGTTCTCAAGATTCATTAAATTCTCATTTTTGCTTACCCCAGCAGTGCTGGGGTTGAATGCACGCCACTGATTGAAACTTTGTTTAGTAAGTAAATAAGTTGTTTCTTTCTCTTCCTCTTTTTGTTTTCAAAATTGCCGGCGAATGCATCTGCTGAAATTTTATTGGCTGACAACCAAAAACATAGCGGAGGTAAAAACACATTTTGGAGCAAGTGAACATACTGGTTGTACAGTGAAATTATTTTGGCGTGGCCGCTCAAGATCAGGTCTCAGCAGTGGCGTACATTCCAGGTAAGCTAGGTAAGCTGCGCTTACCCTGAAAAAATCCGTTAAATGTAATTATTATAGAGTGAAATTGCGACTTACACCATAATGAGAACTCAACTAGGAGTTTAAATTTCTGTCAAGGAAGGGTACACTGCCTTGCGAAAGCGCCCGGCCAGAGCGTGGCCCTACATCGAGCATACAATGTTGATGCAGACGGAGACGGAAGCGAGTGAAAGAGACGGAGGTACTAAGCGCCGCCACCCGGCCCGAAGTGAGCATTGCGATGTTCTCCATCTAAATGCATTAGGGAGTTCGCGCATGCGCTCTTGGCTTTTAGGAAGCTCCATTTGATTGTATGTAGCTCTCTGGTAAGCGCAGCTACCCAGGCCCGCCGCCTACAGCACCACCCAGGGTGGCCCTGAAATGAGCTTGCAGACGTGTTCGCAAATGACACAGTGGCAAGCGCCGCATAGTGAGTCTCTGGTGAGTCTGGTGTTGTAAGTGATAATACGAACTCGTGATTTTTTTTCATCTGTGCGTATTATTTCTATGTGTGTTCTTCCCGTGTGCTGTCTTTTGTGCTTCGTAGAGGTAAGGCACTGATCTATGGAAGAAAATACATGTATAATTGATACATGTATAATTTTAAAAAATCCGTTCAGTTGTCGTACTTTTGTGGAGAAAAGTGATGTTATTCGAGTAGGGAGACCTGTTCCAGAACTTCCTGACTTTAGATGTTTGCACAAAGAAAAGGGAAGAATATTTTCGCTATTTTAATACTAAAAAGTATGGTCTCACTAATGGTATGATTAAACTAAGGTAGTAGAAAACTTAATAAATTATTTTGCTGGCCATGTTTACTGTTTTCCTATGATAATAATCTATGGAACAAAGAAGGATATATCAATTTGAACAACCTTTCCAATGCAATAGCAAAACACGAACGTTCACAAAGTCATTTGCGTTCACTCGTTAAGCTGGCCAGTTTTGGAAGTGTCCGCATCGAAACTGAACTTGATCTTCAGTTGAGATCAGACGTAATGCGACATAATGAGACAGAAAAAAATAGAGACATATTAAAACGTCTAATTGACGCAACTTGTTTTTTAGTAATGCAGGAATTGCCTTTCAGAGGTCATCGTGAAAATGAAGAGTCGGTTAACAAAGGCAATTACATTGAACTTCTAAATTTATTGAGTACGTATGATATTACATTGTAACAACACCTAGAATTTGCCAAAACATTTAAAGGCACTTCCAACAGAATTCAAAATGATTTGATTTCTGCCATTTCTTGAGCAAATCTATCAAAGATGATATTGCCACGGCCCAGCAAGTTGCGATTATTTTAGATGAAACATCCGACGTAATTAACAAATCACAATTAGCTTACTTCTCTTAGATATGTTCAGGAAAAACTGTAGAAATTCAGGAGACATTTATATCGTTTGTGGACGTAAGGGCGGATAAATCTGCCAATGGATTATTTAATCATGTGGAACAAATAGTAAAAATCGGCGACAAATTGGTTGCTCAGACATATGATGGAGCAGCAGAATTTGCCAAACAAGGGAGGGGAATGGAGTTTATCTTGTTTACTTTCAACATTATTTATCCAGTAGATATGATGTAATAACAAATATTTTTTGTTCCTTATGCTTTACTTCAAATGTTATAACAGCGTACAGATATGTACGTCTTCAGTTGCCATTTTATTGCGACTCATTTGCGAGTGGTACGCAGGAAATCGTAATACAGTACCACCTTTGTTCTCAGTTGCTTCATCTGTGATACTTTCGTTTTATCCCCTGACAACATAGGCTTAAGAGGGAAGAGGGGACACTTGTCTCCAAATGTTTCAAGCTTCTTCGAATTTTTGCAAAGTAAAATGTTAAAAAATTATTAATATAAAATATTAAACAAGATTTAAAACATATTACTATCGAATAATTTCAAAGTGGAAATATATGAAAACAGTGTAATGAATAATTTCAGACTACCCCTAGCCATTCCGCACCATATAATCTCCTAAATTTTTTTTTCACTCATCAGACGCAATGTCGTGGGACTGAGGGCACTACCGTTGCGGAGGCCGCTTCCTCGAATCGGTTCCGACGCGTGAGCTTTGCCGTATCAGCACAAAGGACAGTGTTTCAATTCGGCGTTCATCACGTCCCGACGGACACGAGGAACATCTTTTCGACGTGTGTATCGTTCAAATGCCAGCGACTGTTGGTGACTGGTAGTTCGTAGAAAATTTTGTGCGCATATGCTGGGGACTCGCATTCTTCCAGAATAAGCAATAATAATAATAATAATAATAATTATTATTATTATTATTATTATTATTATTATTTTGATATAATTAAATATTTATATACAGTTACTAAATGGATTTTCGTTTTGTCTCCTCAAACACATCAAGTCGCACCCTTGCTATTTACAGAGCTTACCCATAGGAATCGGTCACCGCACGCCCCTGGGTCTCAGAGCAGCCGGAAGAATCCATTCCTTAAAACTATCGCTTTAGGGGGAAGCGCGTCCCTTCCCAAGACGTGTTGACAGCTCTAGAATAAACATCGACCCTGACTGTTCGTCTCCGCAAGGTGCCAGTTTTCAAAGTGTATCAATTTATGAAGAGAAATTGGAAATATTAAAGCAGTTCTTAAGGCAGTAATTGCTGCTTCAGGTGTTTCGACAATATCTATTTGCAGAATTAATAAGAAAATTAATTGCATTCAATCAGGAGAATTGTGTTCCTTTTCTACTCCTAATAAAGGGAAGAAAAAGGACGCGGAATTTGCTCTCGACAGTTTCAATGAGTGTATTCGTCAATTCGCCGCACAATGATTTAATGCACCGTATCAAGAAATCGTTATTGTTACAGGAAACGACGCGAACGATAGTAAAGAAAGTGATAGTGATACTATTTATGATAGTGAGGAAATCGCTATCAGTGGCAGTGGAAAACTTGTGGATGAGGACAGCGTCAGGCCAACCCGTGAATTTGATGTTTCTCCATTACCGAGCGAAGACACTACAGCAAATTGATTTCCAAAGGCCGTTCGCTAGCATGTGCGGTGCGGCAGGCTAAAGTTTTGAGTATGGGCAGACGAGCCAGGCGTGAGCGAGCACCGCCTCTTGGCTGTCTCCCAACCACTTTCAGCTTCCCCCTCTACTCGCGAATCCCAGCAGCCACCCTATAAATATTAGCCCTATAGAAAAATTTAGCTGTACGGGAGTACAGATGCAATGTTGCCAGTGCTTCTGGGCGAAGCCTTTATTAAAGGCAGCCATGGAAATATCCAAAGCTCTCTCAAACGATCATTCCCAGTACTTGGAGCCAGTATATATTTATTGAACGAAAACAGAAATTGTTTGTACTATTTGTGAGTGCTTTTTCAAAATTTGTATCGAATTTTGAGAATACACTGAATTGTTCGGTAACCGAAGTAAGGGTTACACATTTCATTAATGTTCAGAAACATAAAGAATGAATGTTAACATTTATTTACTATGTGAAGATAATTAGCATGGATGGTCATTAAATGAATAAACCAATCTCATCTTTAAATAACTCTGAATGTTATATGTGGTTTTCCCTTACATTTACAAATACAATTTGAATATTTTCTAACAAAATGACATATAATGTAAAATAATATCGAATTTAAATTGAAATATTTGGGGGGCGGGGGGGAATTGAATTGGAAGTCGAAACCACCCGCTTCCGTGCTTTGTTCCATAGAACGTACGCAATCATAGAGGAGAAACATATGTCTCTATGTACGCAATGCTCGTGGTCATTTCACGTTTTAACCGTTATGAGCGCTCTTGGTTATGGTTATATACTCTCTGGTGGTACCCAACCCAAGGAGATTATAATTCATATAACCTCTTTGACCCAACTACAACATTTTTCCGTGTTTTTTAACCCTGGAATTTTCAACTTTCGTACCAGTTTCGTACGTTTTGTCGATAACAGGAAGTCAAATCGTTCGTTGGTGATCTGGCCGTAAATATGGAAGATATAAATATTTTAGCTGAAAGCATTATTAAAATAGAAAATGTAAGTAAGTTTTTGGTACAATGTGAAAACGTGATTTGCCAAAATTGACGAATGCCTATAATTTATTATTACAATTCACCAACACTGAATTAACTTAGTAGTAATGTATGTTTTAAGTGCAGCGTATGTTAATGGTGAGAATCTTTTGAAAGATTGTTTTTTTATATTACCTCCAGGTTAAAGAAGAATCTACAAATGAGAGCGAAACTTTTTGTTGGAATGGCTTTGTAAGTAAATGCCCTTGAATTCATGATCACACTATTAATTCTAGGAATAGCTGATGGTTGTTGGTCATATAATTAGAATCTCTTACTTTGCCAAAGTTTAAGAACTCTTGAAGGACAGAACAATGAAGTTACGAAAGATCTGGGAACTAGAAGTTTTGTAAATAAACGACCAACAACCACTAACCCTAGAATTTGTTAGTAATTTTATAAAAATATTAGGAGCACGATTTGTTTCAAAAAGAAATACAAAATTTGACATGCAGAGGTTACAAGTAGCCACCATAATGCTCGAGCAGAGTTTTTCAGAATTGAGGAGGGGATTGTAAGAGTTTGTGTTAGTTTTCAGTGCATATGTGTCCATGATGAGTTCCTAATTGGGGCAGGAGAAAATTGAAGGATTCACAGAAATTTCTAATTAGTTGTTGAGCCTATACGAAATCTGTCAATGGTGGTCTTAGAATGAGCTATTGTGATGAAAACTTTTCCTGTTTTCTTCAAATTTATTTTCAAATTGAGCTTTTTTTCAGCTCTGCATCATCATAGCACTGTATAACACTAATGAAGCATTGGAAAACAAAGTAACTAGAGATTATTAGAACTTGTTACAAAAATAATGTAAGAATAAAGTTTGCGAACCCTTTGATAATTTGTTTATGAAATGCCTTGTCAGTTACGGACCATAATGTTTTCACTGTAAACCTGTGTAATCCTCATTATTAATAAAAGATTGAGATAGTTTCACAAATTAATATCAGTAGTTGAAATTAATGTTTACATGCATTAAACAGAAATATTGTGGATTCTTAGGTTACATTGCTTGTAAATTCTAAGTTTTGTGAAGGTAAGTTAAAGATTTGTAGCCTGCAAGCCCAGAATAAAGAGAACTTAGTTTGCCTATTTCTGAGAGAAAATATCTGTTTATAATATAATTGTTCCTAAATATTTGATTCTATTTCATTAATGTCAGATTTTGTGAAGAAAGTAAGTTGTGTTCCTCCGGAGATTTTGTGGGTATCTTTTTTCATAAGAACTGGGCAATAAATTTTGATGTAAAATGTCAGTGGGGTTGTTAGGGAGGGGCCGCGGGTTCGGTCCGCCCTGGTTGACAGTATTTTAGGGGCCACAACAATTAAAAAATTTTATAATTACAGATTATAGCATAGATTTTGATGAAATTATAGATAAGATTGCTGCCTTTAAATCTGGAAAAGAGCTTTTTAGTAAAAAAAACGTACCTTTGTTAACTAATTATTCTGAAACACGCCGATTTTTAATGTATTATAAATAAATTTCATATGCAAATATCCTTGTATTTTGATTAAATAATGTATAAACTGTTCTGTAAGGACATTTTTATAATTAATTTATGAAGGTGATACCGATAGTTTTGCCCTGACTGACACCAAATGAAGCTACGCCACTGAGGAAGGTCCACATATATTTAATGAGTTGGGGAAAGGATTGGAATGTTGCTTAAATACCTTGATTGAGGATTCTAAGATGGAAACTCTAAAATAGGCTTATTTGTATTTAAATTGAATGTTTTAAAATGGCTCTTAATGTTATAGTGAAAATCCAGTAGAGTAACCGGCTGTAACAAAGAACCTTGCTTGATTGATGTTTTGTTGCCTGATGCAAATAAGAACATCAACGAAATTCAGAAATATGTTTTTAGTAATGGTTGAAGAACGATCTGTGACATTTTAAGGTGTGCTAAAGAAATGTCAGTCTAGTGTTTAAATATTTCAAACCTGAGACAAGTTGTATTCAATAATCTGTCACTGATTCTCATCTGATTTGCGATTATACTTTATGCCTTTTGACTTTCAGCAAATGCAGTGAAAGCTTACTTGTACTTCTAGGTAACAGACATAGATTTTCTGTCCCACACCAATCTCTTTTACTCACAGGCTCTTTATGTATAGATAAATACCAAATGAAATCTTGCAATTGTAGATTTAGCTTTAAAATTTGTTCAAATTGCAAAACTGTTCATCGATGATATTTGCTACAACAAAAACTCATTTACAATTTTTTTGTGGCGTCTGTTAAAATACAATTAAATGGGATTAAATTAATTGATTGAAATATGCACCAAAGTTTAGTGTAACAGAGTTAATTTTGTGGGATCACATCATTGGTTAGTGTAGTTAGAATGAGGCTCTGCTTATTTCAGCACAAATATCCTTTGTTACAACTTGCCTTTGAAGTAAATTAAAATTTTTGAGAAAAAATAATTTGGAATAAAGTAAATTAATTGATTGGCTACATACTCTTGAACGTCACTCTTGACATACCACGAATTGTTGCTTTTGCCATTAGAAAATATATTTTGATTTCATAAAAAATATTGTGAAAATATTAGTCTTGCCTTTTGTTGCATTGTTTCTGTAAAGTAGGAGTTTTGATTTGTTGATCGCTGAGCAAAGTTAATTTTCTTTTTAATATAAATTGTGAATGAATGTCTCTTTTAGATTCACAATTTAATGATCTGGCTTTGATTTTTGATAGGGTTTAGTTATATCCTTGGCTTATTCCGCCATAAATATTATCTTTAGAAAATATATATATAAAACACATTTCATGTGTTAATGAGCATAACATGTGTTGCTTATTGTATTAACAAGAACTAATTCCTTAATGTCTTTGACTTAAGAAGCATATTATTATAGACAGTTATTTTTTCAAAATATCCAGTGTCATCGCAGCCTGTATGTCATGCCAACTAATTGCTTATTTGTAAGACTGAAGTTGCTACTGTAGACTTGAAAGGTCATAAACGTCATTTGCAAACAAAGACGTACACTGCTATCCTGAGAGACAGCTGTCAATCTAAATTTCATAGGATGTAATTAATAATGGCAAAATTTTTTCAATGCCTGTAATTCAGTAATTGTGATTGAGAGTCACTCATTTAGATAAAGTGGTTGAAAAATAACAGATAATAAATTGTAATGTGGTATTCTAGATTCGGGCAGGAAAAATCTGTACACTGTTGCTTTTGATGTAATTTAGAGGAGAATAAAAGGGGGTGTGAAAAGAAGTTTAAAATTCTTTTTATCTACCATGCTACATGTTTTCGAAAATACATTGTTTTTTCAATTCTCAAAAATATGTTCCAAAATACTTGTATTTGTATGATAATAATCATCCTATAATAAATATAATAGTTATTTTATGTGATATGATAATCAGTGATCTCATCATCAGTGTAAATATTGCCTCATAAATATACACATTGCTAAAAATAGTAATATACAATAAAAAATTGATTGATGAGTATATACGTGTTCATGTTCCGACTTCACTCTTCATCACAGGAACAATGACATTGCAACAAAACTTGATGGAAGTTATTACTGGGCAATTAAGTGTGAAAAGGAATACATGGGGGATAAGAAACATCTGGAGGGGTGGGTAGGAAAGGAGTGATATTTACAAACAGAGCCATTAATGATTAAACATCAGCAAAATGTTTTGTTGTAGTTTCTGTCAGATTACATGGAATATTTCATACTGTGTCCACTGCAGAATATTACCTTCCATCATCTGCGCTGCGTGAATATATCGCAGCCAACTAACAGGAAGAAGAAAAAAGCATATCTTCTTGGTTATATGAGAATGATTTTGATGAGTGAGAATTTCCGATATTCTAGAAATAAATGTTTTGATAAGAAGCTAATACTGTTAGAAAAATCAGTAGATTGAGAGCTTCATCATTATCAGAATCGAGTCACTTCATGATTATCAGATTGGTGTATTTACTATCATAATTTTTTTTTTACCAACACTATTAATTATAAATTGCACCAATATTTATGCAAACTGTTGAAGGGCAATTTTTTCTTATTAATTTTGAAACCTCTTATCTTATGTTTTAATCCCAAGTTGAAGTAAATTCTTATGGTACTTAAAACATTGTTCCCTCTTTGAGAGTAATGTTACAGGAACAAACATGTCAACAATGCAGGACCAGGGGCGCCCAGGCTGTGGGGCAGCTGAAGCAACTCTCTCCAGGCCCTCGCTTAAGTGAACCGTGAAAGATTTTTTCAATAATTTGCTAAAAAATATTAAAAAAAAACTTGTATAAACAAACATTCACCAAGTGTACTAAAACACAACTGAAATAACAAAACGCAAGGAAACTCAAGGAATCAGGTGGCTACGCGGTCCCACCCCCGCATTTCAATCTATAGCTTTCTAGTTCTGTTCGAATTTTCTTTGTGGAATAATATAATGTTTAGAAAAAAATAAACAAAAACAGGAAATTTTTTTATGTTTAAAAATTTAGGTGTATTTATTTATGATAATAGTCCATTAAGCAATTAGGCCAGACATGGTCACTGTGCCCGCTCAGAGCACATTGTATGCGGCATGTACATTGCGGGTTGCATAATGGTTTTGTTTGTAATATTCTCTTCCCACTCGCCCCTTTAGGACCATCTTACCCCCAGTGTATTATTCTTCCCATTGTAATTACCCACAAATAATGTAGACCAATTTTTGTAATTTTGTTAAAATGACACTGTTTCCACAAGAGTTAAGCTGGAAGACAAACACACACACATAGACATATCAGTGATGAGGCAATGTTTACACTGGCGATGAGATGACTGGTAGTATTACATATTAAAACTATTATATTTATAATAGGTTGCTTATAATTTCACAAACATCAGTATATTTGCACACATATTTAAGGATTGAAAAAAAGTTTGTTTGTTTTTTTTATAATATAAAGTGCGCTTGGTAATTGATTTTGAAAAATGTGGTTTATGTACGAAACTCTTGGGAAATGTTATCCTCTTTAAAATTCAGTCGATACTTCTTCCTAACGACTAAAGGTTAAAGAAGAATTGACAAAAATGAAACAAGTCAGAAAAAGGGCCTCCCGAAGTTAGCAGAGGGTCTGGGCGGTCGAAAACTTGGGGTTTTAACTAGTGCCAGGGTACATACAAGTGACTCTAAGAAAAAGTTTTTATGACTTTTTTCCAGGTAACTCCCTTTCAGTACCTACGGATTGGACTGTAAGTCTCTTTCCACAGTCGACGCTGGTTGTGCCCTGATAGAACTAACACACTTCCCACGCCAATAGGTAGCGAAGCAAATATTTTGAGAGAGTTTTGAGTGAAATGTAACCAATATAAGATAATTGCCTGGCATTAGTTGAGAAATATTTGCCGTGAATTGGTGGGCAGATTCGCATTCTTTCACCGCTACCAAAATTTAAAGAACATTTTAAAACTATTATTAAAATACAATTCCCTTTATTACAATGCGTTATTTATAATTTTCTTTCACAGCGCTATTCAAAATGTAAGTTTGACGGCACCTAACCAACCACAGTGGATTAAAGCATTTTATGCCTCTCCTGAGGCGTCAGTTGAATGTTACTTTAATGTGGAGGTTCTATTCGATTTAGAGCACAAGAGCAAATTGCGAAAAGGGGGCAACTAGAATTAAATTTTAAAAGTGTAAAAATAGATTCCGAAGGATCTCCTTTTGTAGAATGAGGCCAATAACACACAACAGACAACAGACTTCAATTATCAGTTCATTTCACTAATTGTTCGATCAAGGTGACAAAACTGTTTGTATTTCAGAGTTGACATGGTACATTCATTTTAGTGTCTGTAATTTGTTTGATCACATTTTTTGCACTTTTGCAGGTATTTAATTTTTACATGACAGAAATATTATGTTGGGAACATTTGTTCTGCTGCTATTTGACTCCTGTTGACTGACAAAGGTTGACTGACTTTTACAAATTGTTTATTACATGTGTGTATTTTATCACTCAAGAATTATCTATATTTGTGTGCATTACTGCTCTGAAACATTCAATTTAATACAATCAAGCACCCTTGTTTCGAGTAGTCTTCTATGAGTTCCTTATTTCTTAAATGTGTGTAATTTTTATATTGAAGAAACATTAATGTTTGTATAATCATTGCTGTTTTAACTAATTTGACTTGAGTGTGTAATAAAAGAAATGAAATTTGTTATGAGCCATGCTAAGGTCAATTAGGCATTGTTGAAAGATGGGCAGTACTAGAAAGATTTAAGAAATAAAGAAAATATTTCAAAGGCTAGAAGAATTATAAACTTTACTACTGTGCTATGTACTAATAAGTAAAATATTAAATAATATTAAGTAATAATATTAGAAGAGAAAAGAAATGCCCACCCACACACACCAAATCGATTTCCAATTTAAAACTAGCATATGCTAAAAAGAATATCCAATGACAACAGTTTAGTTACAAGTAAGTTTGTCACCACTAATGAACATTTAGTCAAATGAACTAATATTTGAAGTCTGTTGTCAGTCCCAATGAGATCAATAACACAGGTGATATCTCACAATTTAACCAGATGCAATAAACTAGTAACTTGATTTTTAACATACTACCATAAAATCAACACAGCTTCATGGTGTACCAATATACCACCCCATAGAGGTGGACATTAGGATTATTGTGATAATTTAGTGATCACAGTTCACGTTTATTATTACCTTTGTTTTACAAATCAATAATTATAGCATAAACTGCCCCAATATATAAACAAGATATTATAGAAATAAACAATTTACATTGGTGTTTCCCAGTGAGGTTGGTATCAATCCTTGGAGGTCGATGAAATATTAGGGGACTTAATAGTGATCAGGGGATAAATTAGGGTTGAATAGCCAAATATGCTCAGGTAACTGATTGGTGGTATTCAAAATTCTATTGATTACAAAAAATTATTGTTAATTGTTTTTATGTATAGGTTTACAACATCACTAGGTTTATATTCGCAAAAATCGATAATTATAATAGTACTCCAAATTATACAACACAAATCAAATAAGCAATTTTTCCAAAATTTCTGTTCATATTTTTTAGCCCGTTGTTATCAGGTTGTGTATAAGCAATCATTTATATTATGATTACTTTGTTTGTTGTAATTTACTGACAGAAAATGTCAATGAGATTGATGAAGCCAATCTTTGTTTTAAAAGAAGTCAATGCAAGATAAATGCTGTGAATACAGTATTTATACAAAAGTCATTATTCAAGAATATCCGTTTTACAATCCGACCTAGATATGTGGAAGTGCATGCTTAAATATTAACAAGTAAAAAAATGTTCAACCCCATTGTCAATATCTAAATACAATAAATGGTAACACTAATAAAGAAAAAGTAAAATAATAAACTATTGTTGGTAATAGTAAAATAAAAAAGCCATGTTTTCTAATCAAATACAAGCATAAAATGATTGGTAGTACATCAGTGGAAAATCTGTTAAATGTCCAGCAGGAAAATAAAGACAATGAAATAAGCGAACTAATGAAGTAGAGGAAATAAATTACATTGAAAACAATTATTCACATGCAACATAAAACATATGTAACATACAAATACTAGCAAAGACAACGAAGCACATTTATTAAAATTTCAAAATGTAAAATATAAGGAGTATCATGCTGTAACGTGCAAAAAAATATCTAAGGCAAATGCCCCACTGTTAAATAAAACAAAATGTTAATATTTCCATTAGCCAAAACTTGTAATCAAAAATAAAACCCAAGTCAATAATTCATTTTAAAAAATTAGTAAATATTTTTTAATAGGTCATAGCCCATATCCACATACTCATCTGAAACTCGGTTGTACAAATAAGGGGCCCAAAAAAGGGGGGGGTGAAATGTGAAAAAAAAAAATTTAATGATTAGACCACTTCTTTGATGATCTTGTGGAAAATGATATGCTAGCATAGCAAAGAAGATTAATGTAGATCTTTTATGGAAAGAACAAACTATTGGCAAAATTTTTAGACTACGGTTTTGGTTGGCTGATCAAAGAAAATACAATATTAAACATAACCATGGTTAACTCTTTGCTTACATCTGTAAATTTTATTTGAATCTGCCGCGTTGACAATTTTCACAAGTCAATCAAGGACCATCATTTTTTTTCTGGTTCCGAATGAAGGTAAAGAATGCTAATATGCACCAGGTCAGACTCTCTGCCATGTATGTAATTTTTGTTATGCGATAATCCTTCTGTCTCATCTTTCATTAGAGTGATATATGTGATCCGTAAACAAGCGTGAATTGAGTGCAGTATTATTTGAAATAAGACTTGGTTTTCAAGTAATAGAATTGACAAGTATTTTGTGCGAATAAAAATATAACCTTAAAAGTGATCTCTTCTGTGTTAATTACTTATTTAAAATATTAATCCTAACAATGAATTAGTATTTCTTGGTGTTAATAACATTTGCAAGTATCAAAAACAAAGTAATGTAAGAATTTTAATAAAATGAGTAACATTAGCAACGAGATATAACGAATAACGAAGTTCATTCTTACCTGACAGATACTTCCTCTGGTGGTCTAATTTCTTCTAACATAAATGTATCCATGTGTCATTTGGAGACTTATAGTATCAAGAAGCACTATACAAAAAATAGTTTATTGAATCAATTGACTATCAAAATACTATCCTCATAAAAGGTCGTTTAATAATATTTTAATAATAAATAAATAGATAGAAAATGAATATTCTAATAATAAATAAATTAGTAGACATTTCTGTGGATACCCTGATCTTAAACTTTTCCAGTTTTTGATTGCAGTAGCACTCTTCGCAAATGTGTTAATTCCAGTGACAGAACTTTCTCCTCGGGTGAGCTGAGATGTTTTCGTTTTATTTTTTGCACATCCGTATAATACTGCAACCGAGGTCACACCCACCTATAAACACATAATAACTTAATAAAATATGATTATGTTTATCACAATTTTATGTTAATGATCATTAGCAACAAAATAATTATGGAATGTTCTCTTATAAAGTTTAAAAATATAGAACTGGTAGCACAAATGGAATTTACTTACCTCCAATAATTTTGCCACTCATGATGTATCAAAGATGTGAGTGAGATGAGTTCCTTCATCCATGAATTCTTTCCATAATTGGCAGTGTTTATTTCAATTGAAAATAATTTTGATTTCATGTGATTTTTACCCAAGAACAGGTGTATATGTCTTGAGTTGAGCCATTCCTAACTTAAAATAACTCAATATAATGAAACATAGCAAGTAATAAATTAAAATTCTATAAAAAAAAAAGAATTGTTTGAACCTTTAACTAAAATACGAAAACCAAAATAATTGATGAACAGACTAAATAGTAGCTGAGATAAGTATTGAAATAATAAGTGTTTTCACTGAGAGCACTACAAGATGTGAAATAACTAAAATAAAACAAATGTAGAATTATGGAAACAAGTCACTCGAAATAATGACTAACGATCACAGTGCATTTGCTCCGGTGACGTGTTGGCGGAATCTCCGAATGTCGTCATTGTTTATTGTTGCAAACCTAAATCAAAAACTTGTCACTATTCCCAATATTACGATATATATGAGGCTATTCTGGTAGTGTTGGCAACAACAATTGCCAACACAAAAAGAAATTAAAATACCTAATGACGCTTTGCAGTTCATAAGACAGTAACATTTTTTAGAAGTTTAATTTTAGTCCACACTTTAAGGTGAATCAAACAATGGAGGAGGAAATTTGGTAGACAATAATTACGGATTTTTCAATAAGTGTTCCTTAAAGCATTTCGTAATCAGAGACGAAGAGTATAATAATTACATTATAAATAATAGATATTTTCATGGTGTATTAAACCGTATAAACAAGAAATAAATTATTAGACATTTATATGGATACCCTGAACTTGAACTCTAGTAGATTTGTATTGCAGTAACATTTTTAGCAAATGTGTTAATTCCAGTGACAGAAAACATTCTTTGCACGTGAACTTCAGATGTTTTTGTATTATATTTTTGCATGTCTTTATGACACTGCAACTGAGATTACACCCTCCTGCAAACGAGTAATCACTTTATAAAATATAATTATATTTATTACAATTTTAGGTTAATGATCATTAGCAACAATGCTTATCTAATTATGGAAAAATCTCTTATAAAACAGTTAAAAAATATTGAACTGGTAACACAAATGGAATTCACTTACCTACAATAATTTTGCAACCCATGATGTAACAAATATGAAAATATTTTCATGCAAACATCAACGTTAATTAGACAATTGTAACTCCTTTTTATAAAGCTCCAACAGGTCACAACAGTGACACGTAATTCACAGATATTTGCAAGCCAAAGTGATTTCCATTGCTGCAGACCCTGAATTTTTGCTATTCTGATCTATTAATTTTTTTACTTTTTATTTCAAATATTTCAATTTAAATAATTTCTAAATAATTGTGTAAATACATAACAAAAGGTTGAATGTAAGAAACGAAGAAAGTATTGTAATAATATACTCTTCTTCTGCACTTCAAGGGTCCTGGTTCAAGAACCGGTTCCGGTGTCCACTTCCTTCTGGGTCTTATATCTCTTCTTCTTCTGCATCTGTAGTCCACTGCGAGTGCTGGTAGTCTGATATTGGGCATTCATGTAAGATGTTCATACCATCGTTTCTGATTTCGTTCCAGTTTCTCCAGCAGTGGTTCGACCCCCGAGTTTATTTCGTATCTCTGTGCTTTTCTTCTTATCTAGGATATTATAACCTAGAGTGCTTCTCAAAAATTTCATTTCAGCTGCCTGGATTTTAGAGTTATCTTTTGTGATCTGACTCTTGCTTCATCTCCATACATTAATACTGGCACAGCTACTGTGTTGAAGAATTTTTTTTTGTTTCTATCCTTGTTTTATTTTTTAGATATCTGTGTATCGTGCCGCATATATTTCTAAATTTATTTAATCTTTGATCTAAATCTATATCTCATTCAAATGAGGTGTGGCAACCTAGATATTTGAAATATTTAATATTTTACCAGTTCTATACTCTTTCCATCTATCACAATCTTTGTTCTCACTGGGTATTTTCCTTATATGCCGTAGTTTTAGTTTTTTCTGTGGATATTTTAAAACCATATTCTATTGCAGTTTGATTTAATCTATATACTCCCATTTGCATTTTGTCTTCAGTGTCCTGTATTATCACTTTGTCATCTGCATATAAAATAGAATTTAAAAATATTTTCCTAAAATAGATCCCTCGATCTATATTCAATTTCCATTTTCTAAACAACGTCCATGTATATATTAAAAAGTGTCGGTGATATGCAACAGCCCTGTCTTACACCATTGTTGGTGGGAATCTCTTCTGTCAATTTTCCTTTTATAACCAGCTTAATGCTCGTTGTTTCATATAGTCCTTTTATCACCTCTATCAAGTGTTTTGGATACCCCTTTTTTCCATTATGTTCCACAGAAGGCTTGACATTATCAAAATATCCACGAATGTAAGTGTGTTTCAGTTGTGTTCACGTCTTTCTTGTATTATTCTTTTTAATGTGAAAATGGCATCTGCAGTCGATCTGCCGTTTTGAAATCCTATTTGTTCTTCTGATATAAGACGGTCTGCTATTATTTTTAATCTTTCGTTTATTATTCTCGCATAGATCTTGTATGTTGTATCAAATAGACTTATTCTTCTGTAATTGTCTGGATCTCCTTCGTTACCTTTCTTATAAAGTGAGATTACTTTTGCTTTTTGCCATTCTTTAGGAGTTTGTTTCTTTCTCCAACACAAATTAAAGAAATGAAGCAAGCGTAGACGAAATAAGATTCCGGTGTATTTTAGTAGTTCTTTGTTCATGTCATTTATACCAAATACTTTTCGATTTTTAAATTTCAGTGCTTCATGTAGTTCATCTATCGTTAATACATCTGCATTTGTAGTTGTGTATGTTTTTATTATTTCACATTTTTCATCGTACCATAATGCTTTATAATGTTTCATCCACCTTTCCTTTTCAGTTGCATTAATTTGTACATTCTCTCTTTCATTACTATTCAATGTTTTCATTACTTTGTAGGCTAATGTTTGTCTCCCGTATATATCATATTCTATTCTTCCAATAAATCTTTCCCATGAATCTGCACGAGTTTTTCTAATAATTGTTTTTCCTTTGTTCCTTTTTTTATATTCTTACTTGTGATTTTCAGTAGGATTGTCAAGGTATGTTTTATATCTCTCCTGTTTGAGCTTTACACTTTTTTCGATATCATCATTCCAAATTTTCAAACGTTTTCTTTTTTGAAATTTCTTTTTCCGTCCTACTGCTTCATCTGCGGATTCCTTTATTATTTGCTGTATGTTTTGCCATTCTTTTTCGATTTCCTCCCCTGTGATAAGGTTTTGAAGATGTTTATTTATTCTATTTTGAGATAGGTTTCTCACGCTTTCATCTTCTAAAAGGTATACTTTGTATACTTCTTGCTTATCATTCGCTGTGAATCTTGAATTATTTTTCACCCTTCTTGTTAATAATTTACAGGATATTACTAGAAAGTGATCAGAGCTTATATCGCAGCTTCTTTTAACTGTTGTATCTTCTATTAATTTTGATATTCTTCGGTTTCCATTTATACAATCGATTATGGATCTACTACCTCATGCTTTTTTTGTTGTTGTGTGGGTGTGTGTGTGGGTGTGTGTGTGTG
Source organism: Acheta domesticus (assembly GCA_031308135.1). NCBI lineage: Eukaryota > Metazoa > Arthropoda > Insecta > Orthoptera > Gryllidae > Acheta > Acheta domesticus. The sequence continues at coordinate 238,070 of JAHLJT010003048.1, read as the reverse complement.
TGGGTGTGTGTGTGTGGGGGGGTGTGTGTGGGTGTGTGGGTGTGGGTGTGTGTGCGCGTGCGCGGGTGCGCGCGCGCGTGCGTGTGGGTGTGGGGGTGTGTGCTACCTCGTGCTGCCATGTATATTTATGAATGTCTTTTTTTCTTTTTAAATGTATTCGCAATATTTAAAAATATTATAACAATATTTATAATATTTTCATTGAAAACTGCGAATTCCCTCAATTTTTCTCCATTGTTATTTTTACACTTTGTCCCCACTTTCCCAGTCTTTGGTATACTCTCATTTCCCACTCTTGCATTTAGATCCCCATACAAGGACTTCATATCTTGAATTGCACTTGCCCAACAGTATCTGCATGGTTCTGTAGAATTTCTGTTTCTTCCTTCTTTCCTTCCCCCGGGGCATACACACCAATAACGACAAGATGTCCTCTTTCGTGTTTTAATTTTAGCAGAATTATCCGGTCATTTACGTATTGAACCTCCTTAATTCTTGATTCCCACTTTCTGTCTACAAATATGGCTACTCGTTTTGCAGCTCTCTCTTGCTGGTCTACTCCACTATAAAACATGGCATAATTTTCTACATATTTTGATCCTTTTAATTTCTTTTTTCTTTCTGTTACTACAGCTAGGTTGACATTCATCTTTTCAAAAATTTTAGCTAGTTCATTTTGTTTCCCTGATATACCTCTTACATTCCAGGTAGCTGTTTTAAAATATTCCGATATCCGTTTTCGTACTCCCATTTTCATTGCCTTAGTCGTCTTAGTTTTCATTCCGAGGCCATTATTTTGGACACTGCTAGTAAATCATTTTTACGTGGGTGGGTTACTAGCCTTCTCCGCACAACCTCTGTCCCGAGGAGGGGGGAGGTTATTTCGGACTTCCCTTATCCTAGAGGGATTGCAGTCTCCATGGCTTCGAGGTATCTCGCCCCGTCTAGAGTTCCTCCTCTACCCTTTCTTTCTTGAAGCCGCCGTTGAGGTCCTCTTCTGGAGTACTTCTTAGTCAGATCCCTACCCATCGACCTGTCCGGCAAGGGAGGCCCTACCAGTAGCTACGCTACCGCCGGCTTAGCTCTTGGGGTCACGGGGATACTCAAGCTCCGCCACCAGCGACAAGGTCATGTACTCCCTAGGCGGGGTAATAATACACAAAATTGCTAATTTCAATTTACGACTCATCCAGCTGTCCGAAGCGCAGTACATTTACTGCGGGCTATTATGTTTGTCACAAAATTATAGAAAAACTAGTCGTATTTTGAAAAAAATTGAGCATGACCTTATTTGAAGACGTAATTTTGATAAATACATTAAATTGAGAAAAAATGTATTTTTGAAATTATAGTTGTAATAAAACGACAAAAACGAAGCGCTGTCAATTCCGAGCTGGCTATTATGTTTGTCAGGAAATTATAGGAAAACGTCTCATATTTTCAAGAAATTCAACATGACGTTATTTGAAGACTTTTTTGATGAGCATATTTCATCGAAGTTTTACTCTTCTTTAATATCCTAAAAGTAATATTTCGTATCTACCATTAAGAAGCTGAAAAATGAGAAAAGTTCAAAAAATGTATTTTGGGCGGCGATAGATGTCAGCAAGATGTCAGAAGATGGGGAAAGATGGTAAAATTGGCCCAGTCCAAAGATATTAGATTACTATGAGAAAGTATGTGCAATTTGTCCTAAAGTACGAAAACGTTTTAAAAATTCGATTCGGCTGTTTTACTTGGAAGAGGGGATTAACCAGGTGAATTCTATCAAGGTGACAAACGCCGTTTTGAAATGATGAATCGAGTCGTAGGATAAAAGAGCTCTTGCGTTATCTCCGCTTGTTTTTTCCGGTAGTGAAATGGTAATGGAAGATCTTAGAAGTAAAATATATCTAAAATACGATGTGAGGAGATGGAATATGGGTGATATTTACGCAATTAGTTCGATTTTTACTTTTTGAAATCAGCACCAAAGCGGGATCGGTGTTTTCAGTGATGCCTCAGACATTCTTATGATGGTATTCGAAGGAAGATGGAATATGTGAATAAGGTAATAGTTTTATACTACTATTAAAGATGATACGAGACCGTTTACCCCTATTACAGCATCACTAGTTTCATATGTGGGGAAAAAATATCTTGAGATGCGAAGTGACGGAAGCATCAACGAAGTGACGGGGTGTCTGGCTTGCTGCCCCCGAAAGTTCAGCCTTCTTGCCCGTCGCCGCGCCGCGGCGGCCGCCGCCCGGCTAGCCCGTGCCGGCTTGGACCGCGCCGCCGGCCAACAATGAATGCCGGGATGTCCCGGCGGCGTGGAAGTGGAAGGGGGAGTGGGGTGAGGTGTTTTTCGAAATTTGACTTACCGTCGCTCCTATTTATCCGATTTGCATGTTTGACACGGCGTTGGATTCTGGAAGCGTGTCGCCATCGCGCTATAAGCCCACATTTTTGAAATTGTTCCCGGAAGTACGAGAAAAAATTTTAAAAATCGAGTTTCTGCTAGTTTTTTTGGAAAAAAGGGCTTCGTAGCGTAAATTCTATTATAAACAGGAGTCAAATGCCGTTTACAGATCGAAAATCGGACAATTTGTTCAGACGTTATCGGTAAAGTAAATTCCTGCTGATGGTGCTGCGATCTATTGAATTTTCCTACAAGTTTTTTTCGGTACATTTAGCCTTAAGCAGAGTATACGATACATCGGAGAGTTCTTGCATGGGTACGCTAGTAGACAGATCCGGACAAATAGATATAGATGTCGTAACATATTTGATGAATCGTAATCATAAAAGTAAATGAAAATATCTATGCTGAAAAGTAATTGCCGGTTTCTATAATTATTTTGAAGATGACAGAAATATGTATGTTTAAAGATCTATGTGCTAGTAACATGTAGTATAAAACGTATTTGTTCAGGTAAATCAATTCATCATATCATCGCAACATAACAGCAATACTGATCCACCATCCTGTACATTATACATACACAATAAATTGACAATGTACTGAACCACCTAACAAAACACTGTTAGCTTCGTTATTTGATTTGAAGTGCTAGATACTATGGATTTTGAAATGTGAGTTCTAGAAACCAAGGAGTCCCAGAATTTTGTTATTAGATTAGACATAAATATTTTAGATAAATTATTTTTTGCCAGTTCATGGAAAAAATAGATGAATTAATTCACTGGGAGCAACAGACATGCGAAACAACAGCAAGTTTAGTCTTAATATGTAAAAGACCATTACTTAATTACATACCACTGTAATAGTCCACTGCCCATATTGAAGAAAAATGTTCGAGTTGACCAAAACATACAAATATTTTCCATTTTACTAATTTGAACATGAAATATGTGTAAATAGTCAAATCGAGTGTCAACGAAAAGCTGCCTTGCTTCTTAGAGAATTATTCACATTTGCTTTATTCTTTACTGTATTGTTTTCAATGGTGCGTGTTCTTCTGCAAGCCGAATTTTGATAGGCTGCCCATCTCTTAGCACTTGTATTCTCTTTTGACAACTGTAACTTTCGTTTCGATATTGTTTCAAACAATTCAATTTTCACAATTTTTGTAAAAGAAGAGGTTGTTTAGAAAATATACGATACCTGTATACGATATCTACGTATTGTACATTGTACATTACTGTATATTTTTGTACTTTTAACTCTCTAAATACTTTAAAAAACTGACATGTTTTGTTGCCACAATTTGTGTCCCAACCGGACTAAGGACAATGTTTGTACATTGACGTTCTTTACTACTTTTAGTACGGATTTCGTTCAAATGTTCCACCAATGTTGAAAACAAACAAATCACCAACGATCACTCACGGACTTTAGATGTGCGTTGTTCAAACCCCAATGAATTTCGAAATAATTCTGGACATTGATGAAAACAGTAGAAGATCTCAGACCTCATCCTCTGGTGGCGCGCAGCTAAACTATTGACATTGATCCACTATTGAATCTGTGATGTAAGGCCAGGCGAAAAATGTCCGGAAAAGTAATTATTTTGTGAATATAGTAAGGTTTGCGATTGTAAATCGTAGCCTATGTTACTCCAGACCTTTAAAGGAATGTAGTACAAAAGTTTCATCAGTATTGGTTCAGTAGGTTCGGAGATTATCGCGCTGTAAGTCAGCAGTTCTGTCTTTATATATTAGTATAAATATAAATGTATTATTTTTATTTAATTTAGAAATGTTTCTAATAGACAAGTGGTACCAAAAAGGTATTTTTACCCTTTCGATTGAGCAGCAATATATGGTATTTTATCCAGAATGATAAAATAAAAAAACATCAGAAATAGCGTATTATTGTTATTTAAATGTTTCAATCACTGTATTTTTATTTGAAACGCAATATTTCCATTCATAACGAAAACTCACAAAAATGTTCACATCTAATTTAAGCTCATACAACCATCGCTCAAGTATACACATCGCCTCGTTGTGGACCACTGCCCGTTGCCTTCCTAGGCAAGACTAGTCCGTGTCGTTCCCCTCCCACCGAGCTTCGGATGCTCGTCTTTCAGGGTCGAGCGAAATTCGCTCGGTGGGTCGCGGCCGAGCGAAATCCTGTTCCGGTTGTCTTACGCCTAGCGGATTTACTGTGAACTGCCGCTGGGATCGAGTGAAATCGTCCCGTGCAGGACTAATAAACAAGTTGCTGTTTCTCGGCTGTGGAACGTTAAAGAGCGTTTACTGTTTTCTATGTTTTTCCTTTATGAGTTTGGCCAGAGACATGAGTTTATACTTCGGGTTTTTTTCTTGGCGCGTGGGGGGGTGTCATCAACATGGAATATCTCACGGTATTTCGCGTCGTTCTCGATCTAGCCACAAGGAGTCGCATGATCGCCACTGCATCCAGCATTGCGAGCGATCGTGCGATAGTTCCACAACCGTGAACGATGCGAAATACTGTGAGAAATTCCATTTTGATGACACACCCCCAAGCGCGAAAAAAGAAAAACCGAAGTATAAAAAAATTGAAATAAAACACTGAATTACTTTAGTAGGAGTATGTATGTATTACTGTTAGTATGTGTGTGTATTAACAAGAGTATGTGGCAGTTCGAATAGCTAGCCGACACCAAAGGATATAAAAAAACTTATATGATAAAGTCCGTGCCATTCTGTAGCATCACTAGTTTATTTCTAGCTACCTTTGTGGAGATTGTAATTTAATGCTGCGCGCAAGAAGTCCCGATTTTCGGCAGAAAGAACCTTATTACAGGACCCTAGCAACGAAAAAGTAGCTAAATCTAGTTGCTAAATTTAGGGGAAAATCATTTAACACTGTTGCAGCGAGAATCCAAGTTTGTGGCTCCGTCATACCGAAAAATCCATTGACGGATGAAACACCTGTCTGTGCACAACGCTAGCGGCTAAACCGATTTTCTCGAAAATAGGTAATCCCCATTCGATCTGGCTGATGTCGCGGCCCCTTGGATTTGAAACTAATATTGCTGAGGTGCTGAGGGATTTTGACGCGGTGGCGGCGATGACGAACTGCGATACATCGCCGGACAGTGATAGGGGAACAATGGCGAGAAACGGCGGCATTAGATTAATGAATTATGCAGAAGGTGAGTCTCTGGTTATTTTGCAGGTTAATGGCAGGAGAATTTACAATAAAACTGTTCAATTCTGGAACACGGTAGAATCTTATAATGTAGATGTCGTGATACGTACGGAGTCATGGCTCAATGCGGAAATATTAAACGCTGAAATCTTCAGACAAAATTTTTAACATTCAGACGTGATAGAATAGATCTTATTGGTGGGGGAGTTTTTATATGTATAAAAGATAACTTAGAAGCAACAGAGGCATGGGTGGATGACAAATTTGAAATCATAGGTGTAGACATCCGAGATAAAAATTCGAAAAATCAATGGGAAATTATAGGCGCGTATAGATCACAGCAAGATGGACACGAACCATTGGCAAGACTTGCAGAGAGAACACGCGTAACCAGGAAAACCGGAAAAAACGTCATTTTGGGGGGAGATCTAAATTTACCGCACGCTACCTGGGAGGGGGATGTGGGGGCTGAAGGCGCCACCCAACGTCTCATTAACGAGCTGGTTTGGGAGAATTGCTTAACATAGGTTGTGATCAAACCGACCCGTGATAAAGCTTTACTGGACGTTTTCCTTACTAGACCGGTGGACAAACTTCTCGCCTGTGAAGTAATTCCTGGAATTAGCGATCACAAAGGAGTCCTTCTAAAAATGTGCAGAGAGGGTAAGCGAAATGATCTTGTAAAAGAAGACAATTTTTTCAGTTCTCTAGAACAAACGTCAAAAACATGCAGTTATATTTGAAAAACAATTATCCAACTTGGGCTTCTAGCGGAAGTGCAGTAGAACAGATATGGACAAATTTTAAGAACATCATTTCAGAATGCTTAGCAAAATTTGTGCCTACCAGGAAACTACGGTACCACTCTGATCCCTTGTACTACAACAAAAAAGTGAGGCGACTGAAAAGGCATGTTAGGAAAGCGTATAGTAAACGTAATATAAATAAGGAACAGAAAAATAAATTTCTACAATTATCTAAAGACTTATTTGCTTTAAAATTACATACCCAAGAAAATTACATTAAATTTAAGGTAAATTGGAAGGAGGCAATTGTAGTACCGATTCACAAGGGAGGAGACAGAAGGGTTGTAAACGACCGATTGACCTGTTGGCAAAATTTCTTCAAGTATGTGAGACATAAGAAAGGTAACAAAGAATGGTATTCCAGCGATTTGCGGAGCAGACGGTTCATTAATCACAGATGACAGGGTAAAGGCGGTCTGTTTAAACAGACATTACGCTTCTGTCAAGCCGAAGGATCAAACCCAAGTAAGTGAAACAACACCCGTAATAGAAACCTTTCGAGTTGATGCAGGAATTATTAGAAAAAGAATTGCAAAAATTAGGAGAAATAAATCTGTAGGTCCTGATGGAATACCAGGAGAAATACTAAAACTGGGAGGGGAAGCCATGATTCCGTACCTTGCGCGGTTAATGGACGTAACTATAAATAATAAAATGATTCCTCAAAATTGGAAGGAGGCAATTGTAGTACCGATTCACAAGGGAGGAGACAGAAGGGTTGTTAACAACTACAGACCTATTAGTTTGACATCAGTCGTATGTAAGCAGATGGAACACTTAATTGCAGAGTATATTAGAAAAGTTTGGAACAAAAACTGATTGGCTATTTCAAAATCAACACTGTTTTCGTCCTGGGTATTCGTGCGACAGCCAGACTATTGCTTAATGTCAGGACACAGCAGATTCACTAGACAAAGGGAGTAGGGTCGATGCAATAATATTAGATTTTTTAAGGCATTCGAACTTGTTCCACACGGTCTTTTAATTGCCAAATTGTTAGAAATGGGATTAGATCATCGAATAATCTTGTGGATAAAAGAATTTCTTTCGGGGCGCACTCAAACAGTCAGGATAGGCGATAAATATTCATCAAAAGTCGATGTAACTTCTGGGGTCCCCCAGGGGAGTGTGCTAGGGCCACTACTAATTTTAGCGTTCATTAACGACATTGCAACTGGAATAAAATCGAAAGTTAAACTTTTCGCCGATGATTGTATAATATATAGGAGTATTGGCTCGTCTTCGGATGAAAATGATTTACAGAACGATCTAAACTGTTTATGGAACTGGGCGTGCAAAAATAAGATGGAATTAAATCCGGAAAAGAGTAAATTCATTTGTTTTACCAAGTGTCGTTCAAATGTACACTCCAATTAAGAATTAGGAACCAACGTTATACCACGTGTAAAAAGCTGTAAGTATTTGGGGTTGGTCCTGAGAAAGCGACTTGGATTGGTCGGTTCACATTAACAATACGGTAAAAATGTCCTGAAGAGCACTTCATTTTGTAATGCATGTCCTAAAAAATAGTAGTCCAAATGCCCGGTACCTAGCATATACTACACTTGTTCGTCCTATTTTAGAATACGGATCAGCATGCTGGGACCCGTACAGGAAAGGGCAAATTGAGGCGTTAGATAAAATTCAAAAACGGGCCGGTAAGTTTTCAAACCATGGGCGCATTGTTGATGAACGAGAAAAATGGGAGTCCTTGTCTAAGAGAAGAGAAGGGGCGCGTTTATGCGTAATGTACAAGACTTACAGAGGAGACACAGCATGGGCAGATATCAGTAAGAGATTGCATCAACCAGATTATAAACGCAGAGGAGACCATCCGTGGAAAATATGTAGAAAGCAAAGAACTGATGTAGGTAAGTTCTCCTTTGTGAATCGCACTATAGTAGATTGGAACAAACTACTACCTGCAAAAGCACTAGAGGCTCTTCCTTCTAATGTAGGCAAATTTAAAAATACACTAAATTGTATTTAGATCACTATCAATACTGACACAATTACCTTTTTATTATTATTATTCATTATTATTATTATTACTGATATGAATATCACCATTATTAACACTGCTTTTAGCTTTGGTGAAATTCTTAATTTATTATTATTCTATATAGTTTTTGTTACTTTTATTATTATTGTATATTAGCGTTATACAGTGAAGTGTAGTGTAGAGAAAGGGAAGGGAGTGTAGTGAAGGGGAGTGCAGTGTAGTGTAGTGAAGTGAAGTGTTAGTGAAACTCGTAGTCAGTTTAGAGATAACTAGAAATTAATTAGAACTAGGATATCATCCTCTAATTCTAATGGTAATTATAATAGTTAATGATTGTTATTGTTCTAATTCTAATTGTTGTCAGGTTTGCCACCGAGCATTAGCTCAAAGCGAACTAATAAATCTATCTAATATTTTAATTTTGGGGTGTACTTTACATGAAATGGTTGCGTAGGCTTCCGCGGCCGGAATTCATGGTGTCCAGGCTGTCACCAAATCAACGACGCGGCTCATCCCGGACAGCCTGGACACCATACTTTACATGAAGCTCCTGGGACATTTTCAAAGAAAGTGGCTTCAACGTTTGATTAAGATTTGTCGTTAGATAGTATAAAGGCCATTTAAGAGAATGGTGCATGTCTCATGTTGGTTGGTCCCGTCGAGGTGGATTGGTCCACGTCCTGACGGGGGGATGCAGAGAAGGCTCTCAAGTGTTCCTTTCTCCATTTTTTCATCTTCTTGCTTCTCATTTCATGTCATGTACGTTCTTTTCACTCCTTTTTCTTCCTCACTGGCCTTCTCTGTATGCTGAACGCCCACCCATGTGTTTGCCGTGCATGGCGACCCGTTTCGGAGGGAATGTGTGTCCTGGCAGTTGAGAGACTTGTTTGTTTCCCAACTAGTCCTGGTGCTATGTTTTTTTGGCTTGCACTAAGGGGTACGTCTACGTATTTTTGGGGAACATTCCTTGTAGGTGTCAATACACTCGCTTTGGCCTCGGACTCTTCTAGACGGGCGGTCGGGAGCTAACCCACTCCCGATCAATCGGCTCGGACTAGGTCTTGCACTGAACTCCAGGGTGAGCGGGGGGATCCACGGCGGTGCAGCGCTGTGACATTCCCCTACTATATCTCCGTGTCAGCCCTGGCCCCCCAGTGGGGTGTCCCCTTGTTGGGCTCCATGGTGGGTGGGGAGCACGGAGACGAATCTGCTTCAATCGTATGGAGCCCAAAACAAACCCCTTGCCCTCTTCCGCAAGGAAGAGGCGATGTGAGACGGTAGATTTGAATAGCTTCTTCCTTCGGGAAGAGAACAAACCAAAGAAACCTCGGTTTCTTGTCATGTCGTGTGTTGAAGTTGAAAAATCCTTCAAAAGTGTTAGTGCGGTCCGCCTCGCGCGAGCCATTGAAGACTGTTTTGGAAAGCTGCAAGCGGTCGTGCGACAGAGGAATAGTACCATTCTTTTCGAAGCGCGCACCGACGAGCAGATTGACAAGATCCGAAAAACCAAGCAGATTGCCGGCCTCCAAGTGGAAGTGACCACTCACCCTACCCTTAACTTATGTAAGGGAGTGGTCAATCACGAAGACTTTGCGCGTGAAAGTGAGGACGAACTTCTCTCCTTTTTAAGAACCACGGCGTTACGGAGGTGTATAGGATCAGGAGGAAGGAGAATGGGAAAGAGATCCCCACTCCCACCTTGATCCTGACTTTTAATCTCCCTTCTCTCCCAGAGAAAATTAGCTGTGGGTACTATAACCTTCGCGTGCGGCAGTATGTGCCGAACCCCCTGCGCTGCTTTAAGTGCCAGAGGTTCGGTCATACACAACAAAGGTGCATGGCCGTAAGCCCTGCTTGCGCAAAGTGCGGTAATTCCGCGCACGATCCCAACCCTTGTTCATCACCAGCCCGCTGTGTAAATTGTGAAGGAGACCATGCGGCCAACTTTAACAAGTGCCCCACATATCTGAGAGAGAGGGAGATCCAAAGGATTAGGGTGACGGAGAAGGTATCTTTTCCGGAAGCGAAACGCCGATACCTGGTGAAGAACCCTGTGGATCTCAGGCGTTCTTTTTCTAGCACTCTGGCGAACACGGTCAAAGCGACGAGCATTCAGTCCTCTCCTGCTACTCCTCCAGTAGCGAACTTTTGTTGCCAGGTATCCCCAGTGGACTTCCCTGAGGAGACATCGCCTTTGCAAGGTGGGAAAATAATAATCCCCACAAAATTCAAGACACCACCCAAGAAGACAACAAAAACAAAGACAGAACAAGAATCCACTTCTCAGCCGCGCAAGAAGGCTGATGTCACACGGCCTATTGGCCTGGACAAGAAAAGTGATCGATCCTCCAAACTCCGACCACCTACCCCGACTCCTGAAACTCGCTCTGAGCGATCTCTCAGCCTGTCGAGCAGTGGTCAGGACGAGTCCGCCTCGGAGGAAACTTCAGCCGGGATGGACACTCGCTCCTTCGGGCGGCAGAGGCGAAAAAAGGAAAGAAGAAATCCTCTTAACTTCTTAAACAACGGCTCTCCTATCCTGGAATCTGAACGGATTTTCTCTCCGATGGGACGAATTAAAATTCTTATTGTCCCGTTATACACCATCAATTTTCTGCTTACAGGAAACGCATCTTCACCACGGTCCATACACTTTCGCGGTTTCACCCCTTATAGAGTTGATGTCGATGACGGCCTCCGCGCTCACGGCGGCGTTACTACTTTGGTCCAGGATTCGCTGTATTCTGCAGAAATCCCTGTTCACACATATCTTCAAACAGTTTGTGTGCGGGTGTATCTGCCGTCCCTCTCACTCACCGTATGTCATATCTATATTCCCCCAAGACAAACGGTGTCGGCTGATGACCTTCTAAGTCTAATAAACCAATTGCCCACGCCTTTATTGGTTGTGGGTGATGTAAACGCCCACAGCCCTCTTTGGGGTTCCTCTCGTACGTGTCAAAGAGGTGCTATTTTGGAATCTGTCATCGACACCATGAATTTGGCTATTCTCAACACTGGGGAACCAACTCATTTTGCCGTAGCTACGAATTCTAGCACGGCTATTGATGTAGCCCTTTGCAGCTCTTCACTTGCTACTGCTATGCGGTGGACCATATTAGATCTTTATGGAAGCGACCATTACCCCACGATTGTCCACATTGATCATCTTCGCCGTAGCTGTGCACGGCCCCCTCAATGGATCGTGCGACGAGCTGACTGGCCGACATTCCAGAATAATGTTAACCTGTCAGACGGTCCCTTCGGAAATGTGGACGAAATGACAGAACATTTTAATAGCGCTGTACTCGCTGCCGCTTCCACCGCAATTCCAAAGGCAAGTGGTAAACCGCGACACCCTTTCGTTCCGTGGTGGAATGAGAACTGCTCGAGAGCGGTCAGTGCTCGAAAAAAGGCACTGGCACGTCTCAGACACTATCCAACAGTGGATAACTTAATCGAGTATAAAAGATGCAGGGCGAAGGCTAGAAGAACTATCGTAGAGAGCAAAAATGCATCGTGGAGAGCGTACGTTTCGTCTCTCAATTGTCACACGCCACCACGCCTGGTATGGAGAAAAATTCGACAGATAAGAGGACACTCTTTACCAAATACGGTGCCAGGTCTCCTGAAAAACGGAGAAATGATTACATCTCTAGATATGATTGTAGAAGAACTCGCCGTGCACTATGAAGCCATGTCAAGTTCGGCGAACTACGCTCCTGACTTTCTTTTGATCAAAGAAAGGATGGAGAGCCGTCCGTTGGATTTCTTCTGCAGAGCGTGTGAAGATTACAACACACCTTTCTCCATATCGGAATTGCGCTCTGCTCTTGCATTGACCAGACGAACTGCCCCAGGTCCTGATGAAATACACAACCTAATGTTACAACATCCTCCTGATGTGGCGATGCAATTTCTCCTCCGCCTTTATAATCGCATCTGGGAAGAGCACACCATCCCTGCTGTATGGCGAGAAGCCATAGTTATCCCAGCTCTGAAGGAGGGAAAGGATCGGTCGCTGGCATTGAGCTACCGACCTCTCGCTCTCACCAGCTGCGTTTGCAAAGTGCTGGAACGGATAGTAAACCAGCGCTTGGTCTGGACCTTGGAGTGCAGAAACCTACTGGCACCAATTCAGTACGGTTTCAGGAAACACCGGTCTACCCTTGACCATCTCGTCGCTTTGGCAACGGAAATTTCAACCTCGTTCGTTCTGAGACAACACCTTGTCGCCGTACTATTCGATATAGAAAAGGCGTATGACACCACTTGGAGGTATGGCATTCTGCGAACCTTGCACTCGTGGGGATTCATGGGGAAGCTCCCCTTATTCCTCCAAAATTTCTTATCGGACAGATCTTTCAGAGTTCGCATTGGTGACAAACTGTCTAACAGTCACCCCCTTTGAAACGGCATCCCCCAAGGCTCGGTGCTAAGTGTCACTCTGTTTACCATAGCCATAAATAGTATAGCGTCGGTCCTGAGGGAACCTGTGAAGGCATCGCTGTTTGTGGATGATTTTGCCATTTTTTGTTCATCCAGCAGCATAAGTGTGATCCAGAGGCAACTCCAACTGGTGCTCAACAAGCTACATGAATGGAGCATGTCGACAGGTTTCAAGTTCTCACCTACTAAATGCACTGGAGTGCACTTCTGCAGAATATACCATTTGCATAGCGATCCAATCCTGTACTTGGGAGGAAATCAGCTTCCATTCACTGCCTCTGCCAGGTTTCTGGGGCTGACTTTTGACAAGTCCCTCACGTGGCGCTCTCATATCCGCACATTGCAAACCAGATGCGTCTCCCCCCTCAATCTTCTTCGAATGCTGAGTGGCACTTCATGGGGAGCCGACCGCATTACCCTACTGCGGTTATACAGAGCACTCGTTCGCTCAGCATTGGATTACGGTAGTGAAGTGTATGGTTCTGCAGCTCCTTCCACCCTTCGACCCATCAACAGCATACACCACGCTGGAATTCGCCTCTCAACAGGTGCGTATCGCACCAGCCGTATCGAGTGCATTCTAGCTGACTTTGGGGAGCCATCCCTAAAAATAAGGCGAGATATTCTATTAGCGTCTTATGGTGCTAAAGTGTCAGGACTCTTTAATCATCCTTGTCGCCGAATAATCACTCGCCCAAAATATGAATCTTCTTATATTCTTCGAACTTCGCTACCCCAGCCCCCAGGCATTCGATTGCGAAATCTTTTGCGGGGACTTAATGTCGATCTTCCCACTCCTGTGAAACCCCCAAATGACCTGATTCCCCCTTGGAAACTCCTTCTCCCCAATATTGACCTCAGACTCTCCAATCTTCCCAAACAAAATACTAGTCCTCTGGTTTACCAGAAGCAGTTTCAGGGTATGAGGGAAGCCTATCCGGATCATCTATTCTTGTACACGGACGGGTCATCGCACAATGACGCAGTGGCGTGTAGTTTTCATTGCATCTGGGCCACCAAATCATATCGTCTTCATTCACAGTGCAGTATATTCACTGCTGAAATGTATGCAATACTCAAAGCCCTAATGTACATCGAGTCAACGACGTCGCAGCGAGTAGTTCTCTGTTCTGATTCTCTCAGTTCTCTTCAGGCTGTCTCCCAGTCCTCGTCAGACTACTTGACAAAATCAGTTCAAAACCTGATTCATAGTCTCATGTCCCGCAATTATGACCTGGTTCTTAGTTGGGTTCCAGGCCATGTGGGAATCACAGGGAATGAACTGGCCGACCTGGCGGCGAAATCAGCTACTCGTAATACTCGTATCGACGTTCCTGCTGTGCCATTGTCCGATGTTAAGGCTTACTTGAAACGATCTTTGTTTAGAGCGTGGCAAACAGAGTGGCACAATACCAATTTTAAACTAAGTGGGATAAAGAATTCTGTAATTCCCTGGCGTTCCTCATCTCGCTCCTCTAGGCGTGAGGAAATCATTTTAACCCGTCTTCGAATTGGACACTGCCGTTTTTCCCACGGTTTCCTCCTTCGAGGAGAAACTCCTCCCGTATGTGACTCATGCGGGACGGTTCTGTCTGTGGAACACGTCCTCCTGAACTGCAGGAAATATTTAGGCAACCGACGAAGACATGGCCTGGGCAACTCGCTAAGGGAGGTGCTCGGGGATGACGATTCTGCGCTCTCAAAAGTTTTTTGCTTCTTTAGGGAAAGCGGAATATATAATCTTATTTGAGAGAATAGAATAGTGTTTTACTTTTTTGTTGTTTTATTTTTGGCCCCTTTACAGCCAACTTTTAGTTCTACTATGAATTTTACGTGTTTGTTATATATTCTTTCTGTCATACTAGTACTTGAATACTTGATGTAGAATTCAAGTCTCTCTTTATGTATGATTTTAATTACGGGGTAGGCTCCATCTGTAACACATACTGAACCTATTCCCTTTTTTAAAATACTACGACATGGGCGCCAATGACCTTGGCAGTTGAAGCGCCCTCTAAACCTTAATTAACCCGTCGATGTACTTAAGGGGCCTCGGAGGCCCCTTGACATCTTCTCATCGCTGCAACTCTGTTTTGTTTTGCTTGTGGCTAATAATATTTCTTGACATCCTAAAACAATCATTTTTGTTACTAATACTACAAGGAGAAGAGACGGAAACTAATCGGTTTTTAGAAATCTAGCTTTTTCTGTAGGTAGTCGCACTTTCCAATTAATGGGCCTGAAAGACCCCCTATTTGTTCTGTGGCTTCGTTGAAAATATTTCTATAAATAATGTTGCACGATCGATAATGGACTACGACAGTGAAATTCCTTTTACTTTCACTTTTCGACACTATCTTTTTTGAGTTGGCAGATCTTCAATACAAAATTTAGTTTTGTATCTGTCACAAGTGTGAATACGATCTCTAAATTGTGCGGGAAGTAGCGACCTTCAAAAATGTATCTCACTTCAGTGAATGTGTGTGAAAAATTGTATTGAAAAGAGGTTGATTATATACAGAAGGGATTTGTTTTTGTGTAAAAGAAGTGATCTGTTTTTCACAGCTACAATGAATATTCGTATTTTCGAAAATCATTCGAAGGTGCATGCACTTTGATGAGAAACGAAAGGCAGTGATCTTCCACAACGTATATGAGGAATAAACCTGATAAATATGGCATAAAAAATTCTGGAGTTGTGATGTGGAGAACGGGTTTGCATTCAACTGCAGTGTATATTTTGGTAGGCAAAAGGATGAGCCCTTGGTGAAAGATTTGGCTGCAAATGTGAAAGAACGGACCCAACCCTTGAGGAAAGGAGGATACAACATTTCTGTGGATATTTTTTTACGTTCTTACTCGCAGAGTTCCTGTTACAAAAAAACTTACACAGCTAAGAATTTCATGTCAAAACACAAAAGAGATTCCAAATGAGCTGAAAACATAAAAAAACAATTTTTTTAACACTTGTCTGTTAATTCTAATAATTTTTCTCTGTCTTCCAAAGCAAAAGGAAATATATTTATTTACAAGTCTATACATTACAATCAGCAATTTATTAATCTTGAAAACATGAAACCATAAATGATCTTATATAATAAAACAAAGATTGGTAGATGTGATGGATCAAATGGTTGATGACTAGTATACGTCAAGACCTCAAACATGCCGATGACCAATGCATCTTTCGTACAATGTAAACGATATTGCAGCACCGATGCAATGTCTATTACACCAAGATGCCCAAAAACTAGAACGAAAAAGTCACTTGGTAGCGACGGATTTTCCTAAATGAACTACCGAAAATCTTTCAAAACGAAACAAAATCAATGGTTAACAATCCCAAAACACAGAAAACAACATTGAACTGCTTAAATGTTTTCGAAATTCACAAAAGTGTATTCATAGGAGCCAGCAATAGAATTTCCACAAGTAAACGGGAAAGATTAGTGATTTTTTAAATTAAATATTAAGAAAAATGTAAAGAAATATTTTGGTTTATTACTATTTATATATAATTTCCTGTTCTTATTTATGCCCACACAAAATGTGCTGAAAGAGTGTGTTTGTACAAAATGTGAAAAAAATATTTGAGGAGATCACTAAATATTTTATTAGTTGGAATAATTGCAAATAAAAATCATATCATAATCAAAGTCTTACTGTTGTAAACTACGTGAAGAATAAAATACCATTGTCATTAATTCTACCAAAAATTACCTCACTTTTTCCGTCGTGCGTTGTAAATTTAGGAGGGGGGCCTCAGAGGCCCCTTAAGTGTTTAAGTGTAATATTCTTCATCGGTGCATCGACGGGTTAATCAATCAATCATGTTGGTTGGTAAACCCGGTTTTCCGAAAATTAAAAAAAAATTACAATTTATTCGTCGTCTTCATACAACGACAATTATGAAGATAAACATTTTTTCTTAATGAAATGTGTTCATGAAAAACATGACTAGAAATACAGTGTTCAATTTTTCTTTTCAAACATGAGTATTTTTTGCGAAATTTTGTGTCATGGGCAATTTTTATTTTATTCAAAGAGTTTTTTCTTAAAAACCGCAAGCTGCACCCTGGGATAGCGTAAAGGACGCATTAGAGGATAGTGCCGGTCTCGTGTTCGTTGAAATGGCTGATTTTGTAATAAAAAATCGCCCTTTTACAACGACAACTACAATTGTGAACATACTTTTTTAATGAAATATTTGTATCAAAAAGAGATCTTGGAATAAGGTCATGTCGAATTTTTAAAAAAAATAGGTTATTTAATGTGTCATTTTGGCGACCAACATCACCCGCTCCGAATTTACTGCGCTCCGTGATCGTCATTCCAGGCAGTTGGATGCTGCGTCGGATGCCACGCACCGCTCGCGATGTTTCCTTCTCCTTCCTTGTCATGTCCTCATCTCTTACGCGCACACACTCTCTCACATGCACTATCGTACATACTGGGAGACCAGTCCGTAGCTCAGAACTTGCCTCGGCTAGGACCAAAATCCCGCTAGCCGACGATAGGTCGGTGCCCGTTCTCGCCTCTAAGCTGGAGAAGATCAGCATCGCCCCCGAGAGGAAAAGACACTCACGGGACTAAATATCTTGGCAGTTGACGCACGCGGAGTTACTAACAACCAAAGAATCTGATGTAAATTTTCCATGAATTGCAATGCAGATGTCAGTTGTTTTCTTAAATATTCATTTCGTGGATCTAGAAATAACCATAGCACCATGATTCAGTCCTGGCTAAAGTGTGTTATGTCTGGAAAACATTAATGACAATGACTTGAGTAACAAGCAACTTGTAAGCGCTTTTTAAGAAAATCACAGCGATCAGTCAGCTGTAAGCAAACGGAGCCACAGAGCGAAGTCTAAACCCTTTTATTCTCCATTCGTTTTTGGTTGTCAGTGAACATAAAACACCTTTTGTTGTAGGATCCTCTTGCTCCTGGCTGTGAGAGTGTTTCCGTTGCTTCAGTAAAACTGGAGGGCTCTATTTGTGGTCCAGGTGAGTGATATCTTTTTTAATCATTTTGTAATTCTATTTTCAAAATTATTGGATGTTTACAAGACATTTCATAATGCCGCATTAATGTCATTCTACGTTTCAAGGGCGAAAGGAGCCTTTCTTGAGGTGCAAATGCTGTATCCCGAGGCCCTCACGCCGAGGATCACAATCAACGAGAGCCAAAGAAGCCTTGTTTCTGTCAGACGAACACATTTATCAGAGTTGCATCAGTAGATTATAGGGTTTGATGGAGGACTGCTCTCGGCTTTGTTGTCGAGTTGCTTCGTGGTGATAAATTACTTTAATGTACGTTCGCAGGCGCTGAGGACTCTCCACCGCCACAGGACGAGGACCAGGAACAGCCGATGCCAGTGCAGCCTGCTAGCAGCGCCAGCGACCTCGCTCCTCACAAGCAGCAGCACTCAGCGGAGCACCAATGCCTATGCGACGTGTGCGGAAAGGCTTTCACAAAATTAAGCAATCTGATGTGTCACAAGCACATACACTCAGGAGAACGCCCGTTTTCATGCGATGTGTGTGGAAAGTCTTTTAAAGATTCAAGGCACCTCGCCGCGCACAAGCGCACTCACACGGGAGAGCGCCCATATTCATGCGATGTGTGCCAGAAGGCTTTTGCCGTGACAAGCAGCCTTGCCAGGCACAAACGCTCGCACACGGGTGAGCGCCCGTTTTCATGCGATGTGTGTGGAAAATCTTTTACACTGCGAAGCAACCTCGCCGTGCACATGCGCACTCACACGGGAGAGCGCCCATATTTATGCTATGTGTGCGGGAAGGCTTTTAATCGGACAAATAACCTCGCCAAGCACAAGCGCACTCACACGGGAGAGCACCCATATTCATGCGATGTGTGCGCAAAAGCTTTTAATACTTCAGGCCACCTCGCCGTGCACAAGCGCTCTCACACAGGAGAGCGCCCATATTTATGCTATGTGTGTGGGAAGGCTTTTAAACACTCAGCCGTCCTCGTCATACACAAGCGCACTCACACGGGAGAGCGCCCGTTTTCATGCGATGTGTGCGCAAAGGCTTTTAAAGATTCAGGCACCCTCGCCGTGCACAAGCGCACTCACACGGGAGAGCGCCCATATTCATGCGAAGTGTGTGGAAAGGCTTTTAATGATTTAGGCACGCTTGCCAAGCACAAGCGCGTGCACACAGGAGAGCGCCCGTTTTCATGCGATGTGTGCGGAAAGGCTTTTAATAATTCAGTCCACCTCGCCGGGCACAAGCGCTCTCACACAGGAGAGCGCCCATATTCTTGCGATGTGTGCGGGAAGGCTTTTAATCACACAAGTAACCTCGCCGCGCACAAGCGCACTCACACGGGAGAGCGCCCATATTCATGCGATGTGTGCGGGAAGGCTTTTAATCAGACAAGTAACCTCGCCGCGCACAAGCGCACTCACACGGGAGAGCACCCATATTCATGCGATGTGTGCGGGAAGGCTTTTAATCGGACAAGTAACCTCGCCGCGCACAAGCGCACTCACACGGGAGAGCACCCATATTCATGCGATGTGTGCGGGAAGGCTTTTAATCAGACAAGTAACCTCGCCGCGCACAAGCGCACTCACACGGGAGAGCACCCATATTCATGCGATGTGTGCGGGAAGGCTTTTAATCAGACAAGTAACCTCGCCGCGCACAAGCGCACTCACACGGGAGAGCACCCATATTCATGCGATGTGTGCGGGAAGGCTTTTAATCAGAAAAGTAACCTCGCCGCGCACAAGCGCACTCACACGGGAGAGCACCCATATTCATGCGATGTGTGCGGGAAGGCTTTTAATCGGACAAGTAACCTCGCCGTGCACATGCGCACGCACACGGGAGAGCGCCCAATTGGCTGCGACGCGTGCTCGCTTCGCTTCAGTAGTAAGTCCGCGATGATATCTCACTGGCAACGCATTCACGTCATAAAGTAAACTGTTTCTGTTGCTGCCTACTCTCGCAGGTTTCTCATGAGTCTACGATGTGTGTGCAGTGTGTGGACACACTGCACACCGTGACTTTGACAAATGCCTTTGGCCAATTAGTCCCATGGCAGCAGAGAAAGAACAAATTGCATAATGGACATAGAAAATTAGTAGCTGCAAACATGCAGCCCTCACATCAAGAACAAAACTATTTAATGTGATGAAATAAGATTAGAAAGGATGTTCTAAACAGGGTCACAGAATTGCTTTGATAATTTTCATTTTAGTCGTTTACGGTGGGGAGTTTGATACGAAGATGAAAATGAAATGCAGACGGAATAGTATTAATGTTGCGGTAAATATTTTGCTGAAATTTGTCGAAAAAATAAATTTTTATTTTTAAGTGTACATAACTCGGAATGAATTTGTGTTAGAAATAAACCAAGGTGCTTTAATAACAATTCTTAGACATATATTCTGAAAAATTAGAAGTTTATTATTGGATTTAGATGCTGGTCCCCAAATCGGACACGCGTTAGATATTAGAGGCCGAATGATTGTTTTATAAATATGTAATTTAGTCAGTATGCTTAGTGAAGAATAGTATTTAAGCAGAGGAAGTAGTGGACACCATCGTTGATTAGCTAACAAAATTATGTGGGTGATATTATTTCCAATAGTGTCAATTAATTCTTGTAAATATTTACTGGTTCAGTGGATGAAAGCCGTTTTACTTCCCCGTATTACGTACGTATACACGGAGTGATATACGTAGTATAGGGAAAGTTATTTAATACTGCGCGAAAAAATGGCGAATTTTCGACGGAAAGAAATTCATTGCCGGGCCGTGATAACGAAAATGTGAATAAAACCAGTTGCTAAATTAAGAAAAAAATCCCCTCACACTTTGTGTACACTGTCAGAAATTTCCGCATTACTTTTAATGTAAAAGTGCATTAAAGTAAGTATAATGTACGTAAATGAAATTTAATGTACACGTACAGTAACTTTAAAGTAAGTTTTCATTAAATGTAATGTACGTGTACAATTAAATTTACTGTATACGTGTACTTTAAATTTTATTGTACGTGTGCATGAAATTTACTGTACATGTACTAACTTCAATATTTAAAATTAGTTCAAATAATTGTCACCCCGACCGGGATTCAAACCCGTCTCTCCTGATTCACGACCGCTTGCTCTAACCACTATCCTTTCGAGACAATCAATTCTTTGAACATGTTCTTAGACCTGATGAATTGCCCGTTGGGATTAATGCAATTGTCACATTCTTGGGCGCGTTACGCTCGGAAATATGTCCCGCAGATGTAAAGAATACTAAGTTTTGATCTTTGTACTGTGTAACACATGTATTTTAATTATAAGGAATGTTTATGGTATTTGGTCATAAATAAAAAGTTTTTTAGTTCGCCAACGTTTCGGAAGTCTTATTCTTCCCTCATCAGGGCTGTGGACCATATATAGTACATTACTTTCAACACCATGTTTGAATACACATAACATAACTAAAAACTACACAACACTACACTCCATTATTAATCAGATGTAATGACCCGCCTTGCTAAGGTTCGCTTGTAAATATTTGTACATATACAATCATAATTTGGCACCAGGGCATCTGGGCGAACACACATTAAAAACAACCAAAACCACCACTGTCTAGCTCCATGGCTAGGACTAAATATTATTGTATTTATCTACAAATATAGGCACCATTGGACTGCTGAAGTCAATATTCAGCTTCCTGTAACATGTAATTTTTGATTTTGAACTGAGTCCATGGCCATTTTCTTACCAGACATGAATGTATTACAACCCCATATAATTGTTATGTTTAAATTAATTTAATTATTGATTATAATATCTTTGCCTTTACCCTTTAACTCCCTGTAACACACTCTACTTTCCTTGTGTCATTTACCCTTTTCCTTTAATCTTTCCATTTTTTCACACTGATTTTTTTTCTTGTGTTACGGCCCAAAGCCGCCATCCTGATTGAGGTTTTCCTGGGTTTACTCAATCGCTTAAGGCGTATGCCGGGATGGTCCCTAGTCTTGCATCCCAAATTTACATGTAAAATCTTCCCTCCTTTCTTCTTGTAATTTGTCAACAATTGAGGCATTCAGGTGTAGGTAATAATTTCTGACATTTTGCGAAAGTAAAATTATTAACATTTCCACATCCTTCTTGAAAGTAAGAAACGTGGGCGCTCATGGGCATGTTAGTTTTAGAGTCCTAAAAATACCAACGAAAATATATTCATATTGTATGTTTCATTAGTTGTGTGCAGTATATTTCTATTACCTAATACGATCATTGCACATTCGTACTTAACGTGAAATGTCAGCTACCATTGTCTCCACCCGAACTCCTCATTTGTACTTATTGTAAATGTAAATATTTTAGTGGTTAGGTGGAAGAGCAGGCCTTATGGCCTGAGCCTCGCCAGAAATAAAGACATTTTATTATTATTATATTATTATTATTATTATTATTATAATATCCACTCTCCTAAACTATGTTGGTGAAATAATAACCTTACTTACATAACTTAATAATACATACCCATACCTTTACCAGTATGTCATATGACCATCCTGTCCATTAATGATTATTTCTTTGAAGTTTTTTGGTAAAATTCTTCTTATAATTTCTATTTGTATTAATTTTTTTTGAAAAATAACAATTTTACATTACAAGTTTGTTTACATCACTACTTCCTATTCTGGACCCTAACACTAATTGTCTAAATGTTAGCATGAAACATTTTTAATACATTCTATTAACCTAAAAAACATTACTCTCACATGCTCTCCCAATGCGTATAACTTACTAACTTATTTTACTACATACAGTTATTTACATTTTTCATACTTATTACTATTTACCTTCATTAGACCATCCTACTCATGTAGCCAATTAATTGCATTTATAAATATCGACATATAGCCTTAACACATTTGCTTATACAAAAGTTACATACAAATGACATATATATTTTTCTTACACTTTAAACAGTAGATTATACATATCATTACTAAATATTGAAATATGTACACCTATTTCATTGCCGGAGATTCTAATTTCAGCCTATGGGATAAATTATTGGTTGTGAAGAATATTGATATAAAATTTGCTTAAATTGCCTATATCAGTTCTTTTATTGCAGGTTTTATTTTTGCAAATATAAATCATTTCTTTGGTTAGCCTTTTTTTGTTGTTAGTTTCTGTATCCAGGATTTTTGTATTTTGAAATTGAAATTGATGACTGGTGTGTCTTGAGTGTGTTTGGCTAGTGCACATAAGGGTGTATTCTTTTTGATATCAGCTCTGTGTTGTGCCAATCTTCTTTTTAAATATTGGGTAGTTTGACCTATATATTAGTTGACACAATCACCACAAGGTACTGAATATATTATATTACTTCTGTGTTCTTTATTTATTTTATCCTTAATTTTGCTGAAAATAGTGTTGCCAATAGTCCTATTATTTGAGTAGGCAATATTACATTGATCATTTTTTAGAATTTTCCCCAGTGGTTCCGATAGGCCTTGAATGTATGTCATAGATTTGTATTGTGGGGTGGGGGTTTGTGATACCTGGTCAGTCTTATCTTTGAAATCTTTATTATATAAAAGAGTAGTTATTAATTTTTTTGGGAAACCATTCTTTTTTAAAATCTCAAATACTTTATGTAAGTTCTTTCTATGGAAGCATGGGTCACTCAGGCTGATAGCTCTGTGTTTGAGTGCTAGAGCAACATTAATTTTAGATGCAAGCTTGTGTCTAGATTTGAAATTTAAATATCTGTCTGTCTTGTGGGGC
Source organism: Acheta domesticus (assembly GCA_031308135.1). Classification (NCBI taxonomy): domain Eukaryota; kingdom Metazoa; phylum Arthropoda; class Insecta; order Orthoptera; family Gryllidae; genus Acheta; species Acheta domesticus. Next base: position 214,439 of record JAHLJT010003048.1, on the reverse strand, counting down.
TTCCTATACCAGTCTAGTGATAATGAACCATCATCGTTTCTAATAATGAGAGAGTCTAGAAAAGGTATTTTATGTTCATGCTCAGTCTCCATTGTGAACTGTAATTTCTGATGGAATTGATTAAAAGTATCAGTGGTGATTTGTTCACTGCCTATGGGTATAGACAGGAGAAGATCATCTACAAATTAGTAGACAAATGGAGTCTGATATGGTAATCTGTTGATGACATTGTCAAGTAATTCATTCATCACTATGTCAGCAACGATGGGGGCTAAGGGAGAGCCCATAGCTACACCTTCAATCATTCTATAATGTCGGGCTTTGTATACTAGGTAACCTTCTTCACAACAAAGGCTGAACAACTGGAAGAATTCTGATTTGTTTAATTTAGTCAATGTTTTTTCTTTGATTTTTTCCCATAGAGTTGATATGATTTCTGTGGCAACCTGTATAGGTATGGTAGTAAAAAGGGAACAAGCATCCAGAGAGACTAATTGAAAACCAAGGGGGATCTGTTGTTGTTTGATTTTCTTATGAAATTCAAAGGAGTCCCTAATATTATATCTGTCATTGTTGATAGAGCAGAGCAAATTGCTGACAAATTTAGCAGTTTCATAAGTGGGGCTGTTAATGAAACTCACAACAGGTCTGAGTGGAGTTTTGTGATCTTTAACCACTCCATAAATCTTAGGGCTGCAACCATTATAGGATGTTAACTTAGCTTTAGTCCTGTAATCTATTTTATTGTTCCTGTATAGATCTAAAACCAATCTGTTGTTTTCTCTGGTTATTATTGATGTAGGGTCTTTGTCAACTGGAGAGTATGTTGTGGAGTCATTTAATAATTGACACATTTTGTTGTCATACTCTTGTGCCTCCATAACAATGGTCCTATTTGTCTTGTCTGTTTTCAATACTAGTATATTGTTATTATCCTTAAGAAAGGCACATGTTTGGGAGATAAGTTTATTTTTAATTCCGTATCCTCAGCATTACGAGTGAATTTTGATTTTTGAAGAAAATTGGTGATGATATTGGTGCATTTGGCACGAAGATTGTCCTGTACATTCTTATCATAATGGCTGGAAATAATGTGATCTACATCATGTCCGTATAGTTGGCACACCCACTTATTCAAAAATTAAAAAAGACTATACCATAATTTTGTTCCAATTTTGAACTAATTTATACCCACCTTAAAAAATTTTCTACCAATGCAGAACATCAAAATTTACAACGTGTCCCGTGGGTGCGCTAACTTAACGTTAAGTTAGCATACCCACAGAAGAAAAATGCGTTAAACCAAAAAAACAAATATACCATTATTTTGTACTAATTTTGAACTAATTTATACCCACCTTAAAAAATTTTGAACCGATGCACAACATCAAAATATACAACGTTGAAGAGTGGGTGCGCCAGGTTAACGTTAAGTTGGCAAACCCACACAAGAAAAATGCGTTAAACCAAAAAAACAAATATACCATAATTTTGTACTAATTTTGAACTAATTTATACCCACCTTAAAAATTTTGAACCGATGCACAACATCAAAATATACAACGTTGAAGAGTGGGTGCGCCAGGTTAACGTTAAGTTGGTATTCCCACACAAGAAAAACACATTAAACAAAAAACAAATATACCATAATTTTGTACGAGAGCAATTACATTTCTTCATCCACGTGTTACATTTTGAGAAATTCAAGCCCACCTTTACCATTCGAGGCATACATTTATTAATGTATTGGTTCTGAAATAGTCCTACATTTTAGTGGGCCTTCTATTCTATACATATGAAGTCCTCAGTAACTTGGTGGGGAAAAAATGCTTTCAAATAAAAGATATTGGACATATTTCAGAAGACATATTTGAAGAAGCTGATAAAACCGTGTAAACATTAGTTCCCACGAAATGTTAAGAAAGGAATGAGGGAAAATACATGTATAAATATCGGAAAGTGAAAAGGAGTCGCAACTGATACAGACGTTTTTCTGACGTACATTTTAGTTCGGGTAAATACATCTGACGTTTATAAATTTTACATTTATAACATGTGAAGACCAAATGCTTTATTGTGATGATCCGTTAGTGTTGATCCGTTAGTCAGCTAGTTTCAAATCAACGTTCACTTCACCAATTTTATTTTATTTTATCACTTCACCAATTTAATTTTATTTGATGTAGTTATTAAGTAGTCTGTTATGTATATTTTTGTCGATGTTTCATGGCCGACTGGAAATATGTTGGCCACTTCTGTGTTATAATGGCGTAAATAAACGATTTTGATCCTTCTTCTGAATTCTGATTGTTAGTTATGAATTTTTAATTACGCGCAAGGAATTAATATAATGATAATAAATGATTCTTTACTGAATTAGAGTATACTTCACTAAACTAATATAATAAGTGGATACACTAAATGAAAGTATCTGATGTGTTCAGACGAAATTATGTTGTTTTCTTTGTTGCACTTATAATTTTATCTGAACGAGTTTCATATTTAGAAGCTGATTAATTATTTATCTGAACAACAAATTACAGTTTTTAGCGCACTGTGAGTATCTTAGAAGTACCCACATTTAATAGTTGACTAAAAAACATTTTCCGGGGTTCGAAAAAATTATATGGTGTTGTTTTTTCAAAGTTTTTGCATATGTTTCCTCATTTCATTTTTTTTTGGGGGGGGGGAATTTTGTCGTTCAAGTATAATAGAATGAATGGTTTCCTTATTCTATCGAAAGTTCCAGACTTAAAGTTCGGCTTTTTGACATCGTACTCTTGTTGAATTTGTTGATTGTTGTTGTGCTATTTGGTTTCGGTTTTAAGAGTATTTTATTTTTGCATTGCATTAATTTTCTGTACTATATTTTATATTTTTTATTTATACCATATTTCTTGTACATGTTGTAATGACATTCCCACCTTTTTTTGCTATTGCTATAGACATTTATTCATAAATAATTATAATACTTTTAATTATACATTTGATGTTCGATATCAAAACATTTATTCAATGAAAATTTCTGTTAGAATTGTGAGTGATAATTCAATTTCTTGTGCTTCATTGCATTCTTTTCATCATGACAATTAACATTTAACAGTACCAACAGTTGAATACCAAACAACATATTATTTTATGAAATGTACTTACAAAATTGTTAAGAAATAGTGAATGTAGATGGGGAATTTTGGCACGAACAGAAAAGTTGCCCTTCTCAGAAGGAAGAGAGAAAGGAGTTTCCATTGAGCTTTCTACCTGTGCATCCCCCTACCCTTTCCATCCCTCAATGCTATTACTCGTTCACTTTACATTTGCAGACGGCAGAATTAGGAACTAATGTTGTTTTGAAAGTGAAGGCCCGAACACACAACCGAGAATACGAATGGTCCCGATGTCAATCAGAATCTGACCAATCAGCTGTCTCCTAAGGCAGCACGGACACAGCTGACGAATTATGCCTTTCTGACAGTGAGCTGGAATCGCACCCTTAAATGATTTAGATAATATACAGTAAAATAGATTACACCACACGCTATTCACAACATTCACGAACAATATTCTTATTTCTTCTTTGCACTTATCTACTACTTAATGGTTTTGTTCTTGCCCCGCTGGGGTTCTGCAGGGGGTTCTGTGTGCTGCTCAACGCCATCTATATCATATTAAACGGTCAGTGTATACTGCAGACGCGCGTTTTTCATTCAGTCGGCGGTGACCGCAAGTAAACTGATCGCAGCGCTCCGTCTGCAAATGTAAAGTGAACGAGTAATACCTGTCGCGTACAATGCGCCTCCCCCCCTCCCTTCCGCTGGGCGAATGAACTCAGGGGGTTCAGGTACTGTGCGCAGGAAAAACTTCACAGAATAACGTTGATCATTTAGGAGAGCAGGCCGGCGAACAAAAGGTGGCGTTTCTCCACCCACCCCCCCATCGTTTACTGGATTTTCCACACGAAATTTTTAGAATCTTGACGCGACAATATCTGTTGATTGCTGTGTCTTTCGAGCATCTCAGGATATTTCAAGTATTGTCTGATTACTTACAATTCTCCACCAATGGTCTCTTAAATAGGTATATGGAAGTGAAAGGGCTTACGTCATTCCACTTTGAAAGTGGAGAAGCACGTGTGTATTAATACGTAATGTTCCTTAAATAACATTGCATGTTACTCATATTATTAACATGACTGACGCCATTTGTTCTTCGATTAATAGTGCCTGATATCGAAAGATTATAACAACTTGTAGTTTACATGCTGTTTCCAGTAAACAGGCTACATTACGTTGATGAACAAAAGATGCTGAACGATTTGATGACATACTAAAATCAGAGAATACTGACATGGTGTTCCTTAATATTTCCAAACTATACGGAAATGTAAGTAATAATTTCAAAACATATTAATACAATAAATAAGTATTTTTGCAGACATACTCACATTTTAAATACTGAATTTGGCATAAAACCACCTACACTTTTTCACTTTTTCTCAGTGATTCACATCCATAACGAGCGAACCAAAACGAGACAATCGGAATATAATAAAAAGCCATAAACACTTTGTACCTCGTAACCAGGGAGCAGATTTTAATGAAATGTGATTTTTTTTTCACTTCAGAACAATGCTGTTTAGTATTATCATCTATCATGATATATTATGACAAAAGGAAATGACCCATTTTTATAAGACTTTTTGCCATTTTTCGTCGATTTCGAATAATAACTTTTATTTTTTAACTTCTTCCTTCATTTTAATGCATGTTTCGCTGATTTCATCAATTTTAATCTCATTTTTATGGTACTTGATTCAAATAATATTAACGAGATGCTCCACAGAATTCCTGAGTAGCCAACTCCATTTCTTCGCTCACTTATTGTAATGTCAGCTGTTGTATGTGTCGCAATTCAGCGCCAATGTCGGTTCAGCCGATTAGTCGGGATAACTAACGACAGAGATTTTCTGGTAAAGTACAGTCGAAAGCGAAACATTTAAAGTTGGGCTCACTTGAACAAATAGAAGTAGTCTCGATTACAGCAGTAATGTATTGAACAGCATGAGTTGCTCATACGGACTGTTTTTGATAACATTTTTTGCATCATTTTCTTTGCTTTTACGGTATTTTTAAAACATCTTCCAAGCATTTTATTGATCATTTTTGGCAATATTTTAGGTCATGAAAATGTACACCCAATCATAACTTGGCGCACCATCTCTTAAACGTTGTATATTTTGATGTTATGTATCGGTTCAAAACTTTTTAAGGTGGGTATAAATTAGTTCAAAATTAGTACAAAATTGTGGTATATTTGTTTTTTTTGGTTTAACGCATTTTTCTTGTGTGGGTTTGCCAACTTAACGTTAACCTGGCGCACCCACTCTTCAACGTTGTATATTTTGATGTTGTGCATCGGTTCAAAATTTTTTAAGGTGGGTATAAATTAGTTCAAAATTAGTACAAAATTATGGTATATTTGTTTTTTTGGTTTAATGCATTTTTCTTGTGTGGGTTTGCCAACTTAACGTTAACCTGGCGCACCCACTCTTCAACGTTGTGTATTTTGATGTTGTGCATCGGTTCAAAATTTTTTAAGGTGGGTATAAATTAGTTCAAAATTAGTACAAAATTATGGTATATTTGTTTTTTAGTTTAACGCATTTTTCTTGTGTGGGTATGCTAACTTAACGTTAAGTTAGCGCACCCACGGGACACGTTGTAAATTTTGATGTTCTGCATTGGTAGAAAATTTTTTAAGGTGGGTATAAATTAGTTCAAAATTGGAACAAAATTATGGTATAGTCTTTTTTAATTTTTGAATAAGTGGGTGTGCTAACTATACGGACATATCTACATCTGATATTAATTGCTCCTCAGGTAACTGTTTAGAAGAGTACGGAAGGGCAAATTTAGGGCCTAGCATCAGTATATCAGCCACTCCTGTGGGAATGGGCGTGTCTGAGATTTATCAGCCACTCCTCATCACACTGTACCAGATGCATGGAATCTTTACACAACTGGTGAAATTTGCTAATTTGTTTGGATTTGATATAATTGAAGGTCTTATAATAAAACATGTCTTGTGAAGTAATAAAGGATTGAAATTCGTGATAATCTAGTCTATTTTCTGCGATGTGTTTATTGCTGTTTAGCCTATTCTTAATCACGTTGATTTCTAAGATGATTTCAACCTTTCAACCTCACCTTTGATTTCAACATTGAGCAAATTTCTCTTAAATCTAGTCGTAATTCTATCAATTTCCTTTGTGAGTGGACTGTTCTGCCTTAAAAGTCGAAAAGTACATTTCACATTTTGTGTAATGTGATTCGGAATCTTATTCTTACGTCTACAGTTAAGCAGAAATATTTTGTCATTAATTCTGTGCGCGAGCTTACGAGTATCATTAGCAATATTTTTTAAGATAGATACAGTCGACTCACCATAGGTATGCTTACTGCTATTATAAAAACCGGTGTAGTAATCTCCCTCTACGTACGCCATGTTGTCTTCCCCTTGAGTTTGAACTATCATATATTTTAATATTTAAATTTGTTCAACGACTAGTCCGGGAATCGAACCCGGGACTTCTGGTTTACGCGCAGGTGCTCTAACCACTGAGCTATTGCGACATCCACAGATATATAGAACTAGATTAGAAGTGCTGCCCCAGCAAGTGAAGCCAAGCGGGAGAAGGTAAGACGGCGGCACTCGCAACTCTTGACTTCATTTATAGGGGTAGCAATGCTAATATATTCTTAAAGAACTTAATGTATATCTTTTACTTAATCTTAATTTGTTAGCCAACCGCAATGCTTTTATTCTGCATAATGAAAATGTCAATAAATAATTTATTACTGTAATTACTGTAAATTACTCTTTATCAGCTAGCAAATGATCTAGTATTAACACGTAACAACTGACCTTTAGTATTAATTACATTTTTCATTCACCGCACTGAGATGAGAAAGTAAAATTTTAAATGCCACTTTTTTGTCAAACTTGCTCCTCCTAAGTAATTCGCCTTACTGGCGATGCTTAGAAATTTTAAATTATTAGAAAGAGATCGTTCACCTAATTTTGATCATTAAAGTATTTAATGCTTAAACTAATAAAGTTAGCTCCAATGAAGTCGTTTCTACAGCGCTCAATAATGTATGATTTTTCAGGTATTATATAGAAAGTAACTGAGATTATAGAGGTGCAAAGCTTACGAATGCAGAGAGAAATATTTCGAATATCATTCGCGAAAGAACTATTAAAATATTTAAAATTAAACTCGTGTATCAGACAGTGGTTCACTTTGTTAAGATTATTACAAGTTATTCTAAAACAAGTATGAGCATACAACTCTTTGCTTTGCATTCATGTACAACGCCTCAGATCGGGGTGATAGTAAGACGGCGTCACGCGCAGTTTCTTGGCTTCAGTGCTACCGTAGCGCCCAGCATAGGCATTGCCAATCTATTTACTATGTATCTGTGGCGACATCCAATTGCTTCCGCAGGTTCTTAGCCCTAATGTATTGCCCGCGCTGATACGTATAATATATTCTTTACGTCTACGGAACATATTTCTTTAGACGTAATGTATATTAAATATGTATTAACACTACAGAATTATTTATAATTGTCACTACTTCTTCACCTGTTTTGGACGCGTTTACGCTCGGAAATATGTTTCATAGCCGTAAAGAGTACTAAATTCTGACATTGTTACAGTGACAATTTTTGAAAAAATTTAAATATTTCCGGAGAATTTGAAAAAATTGTTAACTAAAGAATCATCGTACTATGTACATCGCTACAATTTTATTATAAAGATTTTTACAATTTTATTTGTTATCAATTTGAATGTAAATACGAATTTTAAACATTTATATTTTTGATATACATGTTGAAAATATATTTTAAATTTATTATATGTATGTTCAAATAGCGGAAGAAAATATTTCTAAAACCTACACTGATTTTAATTTAAACATTAAATTTAATGTACAACACATTAATATCGGTTTAATTTACAAGGTACATAACGTTTAGTGTAGTCCTACATTAAATCTACATTGATTTTAATTTTGACATTTAATTTAATGCACAAACACATTAAAATCGCTTTAACGTACACGGTACATTACATCTACATTGATTTTAATTTACACCTTATATTTAATGTACATGTACATTAATATCGTTTTAATGTACACGGTACATTAAATTTAATGTGAAAAAGTGCATTAAACAACATTAAATTTAATGTGAAAAAGTGCATTAAACAACATTAAATTTAATGTAATTTCTGACAGTGTAGCCAGAAACCCTGTTTTATGGGTCCTTGATACCGAAAACCCAATTGAAAGGAAAACGTCCGTCCGTCTGTGAACACAGCTAGTGCCTAAACCATACGATTTATTCCAAAATGGATATTCTCCGGTCGATCTGTTTCTAGTCAAAGCTTTGAGATTTTGAAAAAGATTCTTTAAAATTTGAGGGTACTTTATATGAAGCACCCCGGGGATTTTCAAAATTTTCTCAAAAACTGCTCCACATTTTTCTTTATATATCTTGTATGAATAGAGTAAAATACACTTATCAACATTGCATAGGTCCGATTTTCACGGATAACTGAATTTTTGAAAATTGTGAAAGTTTGAATTTTTCGGCGTCTTTCTCCAACTACAAAATTGAAGATAGAGATTTTTTCTTTAAGTAAAATTTGTTCTTTCTATTGAGTTCTTTCATAAAGGTCATGTAAATGTTTTTCCAAATTTTAGTAGTTTTCGTGCAATATGTGCAATTTTTAAAAAAATACAAAAACAAGATTTTCTGAAAAACGGACCCAAATTTTTTCTTTAAACTTTTGGTATGGATAGTGGTAAATGTACTCTATCAGGTGACATAAAATCCATATTGCTCTATCGGTTGTTTTTTTTAAAAAATACAAAAATGTAAATTTTTGCACATGTTTCTTACGTCGATAATATGTACATTAGCGGCGATTTTTTCACATTATTATATTTATGAGTACATTTGCTTTAAATAATGTCAAGTAAAGTTTTTTGAAAACACAACCGTTTTCTGTGAAAACTAGCCCATAATTTCGCATTTCCGGAAACGTTCAAACGCCATTTTCTCATATATGGCTGCAAATTTTTTTCTTCAAACTTTTGTAACGGGTAGTGCTAATTACAATCTTTAGTATAGCGTTAAGTTCATTTTGAGTAATTTTTTTTTCAAAAATTACATAATTGAATAGTTACCCCGAATAGAGATCTAACCCACAAAAGGAAAAGTTTTCAGGAAATAGAAAAAACCTCTATTCAGTGGAAGTTCGTTTATTTCTGTATAAAAATTACAAACAATCAATATATTATGAACTGTGAATCACTCTGAAGTCAAATTTTTGTCAAGTCATTACTGTAACGTTTTGCATGCAGGGTTTTGGGTGAACACTTGATAATGATGCTTTATACAAGACACAAATGCACTGCAATGTAACTGTATGTTTTATTAACGCTCACAATACCATACTGACTGCTCATGCCTTGTGATACAGCGATGTGCTGTTCGATACATCGATACACGGTTATCGTTACATCTCCCTTCTCAAAATAAAAATTATTATTTACCTTTCATTATTTTGCACATTGAAATTATGAATCACATACAACACTGCATTTTTAAGAACTTTGTTGACATTTAAATTATAAATTTCAGACAAACACTAACTAATACATTTTCTTGATCAATTAGTTTTTTAACAGAGATCAATCTTCACAAATTTAATCTAACAACTGGTTTTACAGTTCTGCCATATCGTGATATATATTTGGACGAATCTAAAGGGGATTGTTTTGTTGCATTGTTCTCTATCAAGGTTGACTTAATTGGAGTTTTTCCTCTGTTGAGATCATCAGAATTGGTGAAAGGGTAGTTGTGATCTTTCGGGTACATCTACTGTTGGATCTTGAATTGTAGACTGTATTCTCCCATCTCTACTTTGATGTGATTCCATCCTTGAAGTTTGTAGTAATTGGTGTTTGTTTGGTGATTGTGCCTTCGATCTTCGTTGGTTTGATGAAACTGGTGTTTCGTCGCATTATCGTTCCATCATCTTTCTGAATCATCTAAGAACGATCAGTAACTGGATGTAATATTTTGCCAGAATACCATTTGTCTGTGTCCCTGATCAAGATTTTCTCGTCATTTCGATATCTTTGTGATTCTTTGGCTCCGCGATCAGAATATTTCTTCTGTTGTGCTCTTTTTTTCTCAAGCTTCTGTGATACATCGGTTTGTAGTTTAGGCTGAAGATGGTTGTTGGAAAGAGAAATTGGTGTTCTCGTATTCCTTCCGAATAATCTTGAAGATGGAGTGCCAAGTTCTTGATCTCGAGGAGTGTTTCTTGACATTAGTAATGCCAGTTGAAGATCTTCACCACTGATGTCACATCTCTTCACTAGTCTTTTTGCTATGTCCACATACTTTTCAGCTAGTCCATTTGACCTTGCAAAATGAGGACTCGATGTAACAAGTTTGAAGTTCCATTCCTTTGCGAATTTTGCAAATTCTCTCGATGAATATACTACGTTGTCAGAATGAAATTCTTGTGGAACTCCATGAGTCGCGAACCAAATTTTAAATTGACTTATCATTTCTGATGCTGTTGTCCTGGTCATCTTCTGTACTTCGTAGTATCCGCTGTAGCTGTCTGCAAGAACAAGATAGCTGTTGCTCTTGTAGGACAACACGTCTGACGATACTATTTCGAATGGTAATTTTGGTATTTTCTTCATGATGATTGTTTCCTTGTCCGGTTTGCGCTGTGTATGTTGACAGGTTTTGCAGGATTCTACCAATCTGATAACATCCTTTGTTAGACCTTCCCTAAAATACGAATTGTCTAGATCTTCTAAGTGTTGCTTGTATGCCTGGATGCCCTTTGTGAATTACTTCCAGAACTCTTATTCTTTCGTTTTCGGGGACGAACACGCGATCTCCTTTGAAAATAAGCCCGTCACAATGTGATAATTCGTCTCGAAAGGTGAAGAAGGTTCTCAATATCTGCGGTACTTGAAGAACGTCGTCAGGCCATCCTTTGTTCATCATCTTTATGAGTGCCTGGCAGGTTGGATCTTCGAGTGTCGATCTTCTGAAATCTTCAGTGACGCTTTCAGACATCGATAAAACCATTAGAACCTGAAGTTCCTCCTCATCCTCTTCATAGGAATCTTCACAATCCCTGCTGAGTGTAATCAGCAATTTTCAATTCGCTTCCTTTCTTGAATATTATGTCAGGGCTGTACTCCTTGAGATCTAGCAATATTCTTCGTAGTCTCGGTGGTGCATTCACAAGCGGTTTCTTCCAAATTGTCTCTAAAGGTTTATGGTCAGTTTCGACTGTTAATTTCTTACCCCAAACATAGTCATGAAATTTCTTACAGCCGTACCGAATTGCCAATGCCTCCTTAACAATCTGTGGATAATCTAGTTCAGTGCTGTTTAATGATTTAGTAGCATAAGCTACCGGTTGACCTTTTTGCATCAAGACTGCTCCTAATGCTTTCGATGACGCGTCGACCGATAATGTGACATCTTCTTTTACGTCATAGTACCTCAAGACGGGAGTGCTGGACAGTGCTTCTTTTATTCCTTTGAACGCCTGTTCTTGTTCCGGGCCCCAAATCCATGCGACATCATTTTTCAATAAGATGCGTAGTGGAGCTGTCAATTGTGATAGACATGGAACAAATTTTCCCAAGTAATTAACCATGCCCAACAGTCTCTGTAGTTCTTCGCAATTCTTCGGAACTTTAAGCTTCTTTATCGCGTCGACTTTGGTCTCATCTATTTCAAGTCCTTTGTCTGATAAGACGTGGCCCAAAAAATTAATCCTTTGTACATTGAATAAGCACTTTTCTTTGTTGAGTTTCAAGCCATTTTCATGCAGTCTTCGGAGTACTGTTTCAGTGATGTCTCGAAGTTTCTGCTCTGTACCATCATGAATTAGTATGTCGTCCATTGCACATTCTACGTTTAGGAATGTCCTGTAGAACCTCTGACATAATCTGCTGAAATACTTCTGGAGCTGAGGAGAGTCCAAACGGGAAGTCGCTTACAGGAATAACGGCCCCATGGTGTTGCAAAAGTTAAGTATTCTTGTGTTCTCTCGGTGACTCTTATTTGCCAAAACCCTCGAGTGCAGTCCAGACGTGTGAAGTACTTACTCCCGGCGATTCTTGCTGCGATGGCTTCAATTGTGTTTAAAGGAAAATGTCTTCTTTTAATATTTTTGTTCACGTTCGTAGGGTCGATACACAGGCGAATTTTGTCCCCTTTCTTAACGATCACTAAAGGCGATACTGCTGCTGTTGGCTTTGTGACCGGTTTGATGACGTCCATTTTTACCATTTTGTCGAGCTCCTGTTTCACTGTTTCTTTTATGGCTAATGGAATCGTTCTAGCTGGACAGATCTCGAAGCTTGGATTTTCAACAAGGTCGATGTCGTATTCGTAGCCTTTAAAACACCCCAAACCGTTGAAAATCTGCTTCTCGTCTAATTTTGGATTAATCTTGACGCTCTGCACCCTAACTAACAGCTTTTCTTCTTCACAAGTCTTCTTTCC